>BQNB010128561.1:0-19261 GCA_026074375.1 Tanacetum coccineum
TTATTGGGCCGAAGCCAAAATATAAGCCCAAAACCAATATATAAGCCCAAATCCAATATTTAAGTCCGAAACTTTTACGTAAGCCCAATGCAAGTCGAAACATGATAAGCCATAAGCCCAATATAAGCCAAAACTAAATAAGCCATAAGCCCAATATAAGCCAAAACTAAATAAGCCATAAGCCCAACCCAATATAAGCCGAAACTAAATAAGTCGAAACCAAATATAAACCAAAACCGAATAAGCCGAATATAATAAGCTGAAACTGAATAAGCAAAACCAAAATAAGCCGAGAATAATCCCAAATGGGCCAAGCCTATTACCCCTTTTTTTCCTTTTTCGTTGGGCCGAGACCAAACAAGTGTAACACCCCCATAAAATCATAACGCAGCGGAATACCACTTGGGGCGCTACTTGGTATGTGCTTAAATACACATACCATTTTCCATTAAAAACGTGCTTAAATGACCAAAAACGTACCAAAAATACATTGTATTTGTATGTGTTGCATTTGTATTGTGCAGGTAGCGGATATCTAAGAAAAGGACAAAAACAAGGCAAAAACGACAAAACCGAGCACGAGAACAGAAGGAGCGTGAAGCAAAAGTCAAAGTCAAAAGTCAACCAAAGTCAACCCCGGAAAAGTCAAAGGTCAAAGCCGAAGCCATAACCGAAGAAAAAGTTAATGGGCCAACCCGTACCCATCTAATGGGTCGGGTCAGCCCACTACACACTTATAAGCCTTAAACCATTTAAACCCTTTAAAATAACCCAAAACCCTTATACCTGGCCCACTACACAAGCCCAAACCTTGGCCCAAACCCCACTTAACTATCAAAACCCCGTTAACCATAACCCCCTTTATCCCTTTACACCGTTAGTCTTAAAGGACTAACGATGCAAACATTTATCAAACTCAAGGGGTCAGATTGCAAAAATAATTAACCCTTTACCCCTTTAACCCCTAAATCCTTTACACCTATCATCCCCAAATTAAAACACTGTATATCTTAAACCCTTTCCTACCAAACCCCTTCTTGGCACTATTCACTCATCCCTGTCCCTTTCATACCTTGCAAACCGACAAACCCCCACCCATGTGACTCTCCAGTCCTACCCCACTTCACAAAACCCCAAAGAACACCTTGGCAATCCCTTGCAAGGCCATTGGTTGAAGGTTGAAGACAAATAGATGGATGGCTTTGATCACTTTGATTGGGGAACAAGAAAAATGAAGGGTTTAGATGAAGACTTGGCTCTCCTCACCAAACTAACACAACAACAAGCATAGCTTTATTCTGAGATAAAATAGTATAGTTTTTCATTTGTAAAAAAAAAAGAAAGGCTGTTAATCTTGTTATAAGATGTAATCTTAAATTTACCTTGTCATGTTTTTAAAATTTATTGTTTTTTGAAGTCTTTTATTTATTCTGTCCTTATTTACTTTCAAGCAGTGTACTCTTTTGAAGTTAATGAAAATTTATGTTTGCTTTACTTACTGTCATTTACTCTAATTTTCATTTAAATCTTGTTATTAAACTCTTATATAAGCTCTTGGTTCACTAAAAGCTTATATATAAGCTTGTTTTTAAATTCTGTCTTAAAAATCAAAAATTCACAAAATCTGCCAAAAGCATTGGAGCATGGTATATCAAGGATGGCCATGGTTTTTTATTTATAGCTTTTTGGGAGCATAGTGTGGTGATAATTGAAATTTTGTTTGATTAAGTATTCTTACCAATCATTGGATCACTTGTAAGTTTTTAATTTTCTATTTTAAGCCTAAATTTATGTTTTACTGTTCAATAGCTTATTTTCCTTATCTGTTCTTATTTCTACCTTGTTTATGCTTAATATGTCTTACTTATGCTTATTAGATCTTATTTGATGCTTTTTATAATCTGTTTTTAGCTTATATATAACTTTTCAGTTTTAAAGGGGTGTTTGGCACAAGGGCCAAAATGGGTCAATTCTGTGTCATAAATGGTTTGGGTCACTAAGGCAGTTTTAACTAGCTTATTTAAGTAGAGTTAATCTATTGTAAAAGGTTGTCAAGGTTTGAAATTCATTTTTAAGGTTTTAATAAGTAATGGTTTTAATCTGTGGTTCCATAGTTATGTGATTCATCTTATTTGCTTAAGATTTGATCAAGTGGTTGTTGTTAGTAGTTTCATACTTGTTTTTGAGTGTCATATGCAGTATTGTAAGCTAGTGTTAATGTGCATTTTCCATTTGTCTCTCTAGTCTAAATCTGTCAAGTTCTTTTAACTCTTAAAAAGTCAGTTTTTGATTTTCAATTTTAGATAAGTTAAAAGCATTTTTAATCTCTGATTTTCAAAACATAAGCTTATTGGATAGTAGGCTTGATCTGTTTTAACTTAGTTTGCAATTCAGCTTTGTTTTATAGCTTAAAATTAAGGCTGAAAAAGCCACTTTTGTCTTTTAAGAAAACAACAATCAGCAGCTACTGAGTATTATTCCCTTTTTCATTTGCCTTTTTCATAGCTAGGTTTTGTTTCAAACTCCTTTCTCTTTTCATATTTTTGTAGCTTTTTGTTCAAGCTTTAAGGGCATATAAGCCCTTAAGCCATAAGGATCCAATAAGGGGCTTAAAAATAAGCCCAAAGGTACCCCCTTAGGCTGTTTGCTTCACAGTTTGTGCTATATTGCTTATCTTTATTTTGAGCTTTTCTGCTTATCTTATTAGCTCATTTCTATGTTAACTTGCTTATTTAGGATGGCTTTAGGTTAGTCTAACTTACTTGTCCTTTTAGGAGCTTTTTGAGCTTATTTGGTTTAAGCAATTATCAAAACAGTTAGTTCTTTAGTGTTTTAAGAAAAATCTTAAGTTCTGTCAGATTTTAGTGCTTATTTCCAGCTTATTCAGGAATGTTTTATAGGATTAGGATTGCTTATTTAGTATAGATTTAGTGCCTCAGTAGCTTATTTAGTTTAAGCCATAGCTTATATTAGTTTTTGTGCAAATTAAGTTTAGGATTACATAGTTTTTAAGTTAAACTGCCAAACTCAATTGCTTATTACTAGCTTATTTTTGAGTCATGTAAAAAAGTTCTTTTTTTAAGTTGCTTATTTTTCAGTTATAAAACTTTTCCAAAAAAAATGATTTATAAAAAAGGAGAGGCATGGGGCTCGAACCCATGACCTCCCCTTTTGCACACAGTCGTCCCACAAGTCACACACACTAACCATTGGCACCAGTAGGGCCATCTGGTTATCTCTTGCATAATTAATTTCTTAAGGGCTTTTAGCCCAATAAGCCTTTCAGCCCTTTAGGGCTTATTTCCAGCTTATTTCAATAAGCTGGCAACCCATTTGTATTTTTCCTAGAATCAGCATAAGTCAAAGTATTTTCTGTATTTTTTTTAGATTTTTATAAATTAGTTTGATATTTTTTATAATTTATTTTCATTAAAACAGTAATTAATTCATATTAAATAAAATAAAAGTCAAAAAAATATAATTCTTTTTTTTTAAATTTTCTTTTATCATTTAGGACCTAGGAAAAATAAATTTGCATTCGTAGAGTTAAAATTTTACAATTTGGTTTTTTAAAGAACGGGTTTCGATCCCGTTCTCGTTTTTCGTGTTTTTAAGCTCAAATCACTTTCGTTTTTAGTCTAGTTTTCTTTATTCTTACATTTTAGTCACTTAGGGTTAATTAAAAGTTAAAAAATCATTTTAGGTTTAAATTTTGATAATTCAGTTTTTTTAAGTCGCGTTTTTACGTTCCCGTTTTTAGGTTTTAACTTAAGTTGCTTTCGTTTTAGGGTTTCTTTTACTTGTTTTTGCATCTTTATTAGTAGAAATAGATTCCCAATCAAATCTTTGATTATTCAAGCATAATTCCCAAACCGATTCTCGATTTTCAAATTCACGCCTCGTTGGGACATAACGACCCGGGTCCGGTTTTAAACTTTGTGGGCAACGAAGCGAGAAACCGATACTTCCGGATATATATATTTTTATTTGTGAATTTAAACTTTTCTTTTTGGTTTTTAATTGTGATTTGTTTATTTTCACTCTATATTTATATATATATATATATTTATATTTATATATATATAGTATAAATTGCTTACTACAAGTCACTACTTCATTGCATAAAGTACAAGTTACAGTAAACGAGTCTAAGTGAGACGTTTTGAAAAGTCAACCATTCGATTATTTTTTATAAAATATCATAGTTACAATAGGTCCCATTCGAAATGTAATAGAAAATATTTTCAAAATACATTTGTTTTGAAATGTTACTCATATTCTATTAAAGACTTCAAAAATGATTTTATTCCGCGCGGACTCGGAATGCTCCTAATGCTCAGCTAGATGCAATATATTAACTAAGAAAATAAATGTATATTGTCAACAAATAATGTTGGTGAATTCAAGGTTTATGTAAATATGCAGGTATTGATAATAAAATATTATTGTAATATTTTGAGTAATGAAAAGTAGCGTTATACCATTTTTATTATGTTTTTTTTCCAATATCAAAGTTGTGATTTTAATAAATCAAGAAATGTTCTGTAGGTGGATCACAAGTGCCTTAAGTATTGTAGACAAGATGAAACTAATTCACCATGTCGAAATGAAATATAGATTTTGCCACTAAGCCTCTTGACACGAACCTTAACAAGTATTTATAATCAAATCAGTTTTTGTAATATATGCCCGCCCCAAAAAAATGTAGGGTGTTCTGCCAAACACCCCAAAGAATACCTCAAATGTTAAGTGCGTCAATGGTTATCTAGAAACCACAGCCCAGACAGGGATTGTCAGTCCCGATAGATCTAACCACAACATTCGCGTTTACTCAGTCGATATTAAACGGTTCATGATAAAAAGGAGACTTAGGCAATAATATGATCACGAAATAACATACCATTTGAAAAACACTTGTGTCCTATTTAAAACAAGTAATGTGTTCAAAACTTATGGTTTTCGTATATAAAAATTCAATGATCTCAAATCATGTAGTAAACAAATCAAGCTTTAAATCAGTTCATAAGAAAACAACCATGTATCACACCTGTTTTAGAAGTCATGTACTAAGCAAGTAAAACTTTAGTAAAGATAGTCACGTAACGCTTAAGTAGTAAAAATCAATAATTTTACTTAGTAAAACGAGCATGTATTCTCATCCCGAAAACAGTTTATGAAAACCATTAAAAGAGAAGGTGGGGCTATGAACTCACCGAGAAGCAACAGAAAATCAAAAGGTAAGAAAACAACCATGTATCACACATGTTTTAGAAGTCATGTAGTAAGCATGTAAAAGCTTTAGTAAAGATAGTCACATAACGCTTAAGTAGTAAAAATCAATAAGTTTACTTAGTAAAACGTGCATGTATTCTCATCCCGAAAACAGTTTATGAAAACCATTAAAAGAGAAAAGGTAGGGCTATGAACTCATCGAGAAGCAACAAAAGATCAGAAGGTAAACGCATCTTCAGACGTACAAAAACCTCTAACTACCACCTAAAAGATGTGGCATGATTTAGAATCGCTAAAGTATAAACCAATGAGTTGACCCGACTTCCCGTACTTAGGTTTCTAATCCGTAAGTGATAAAAATACAAGGCTTTCACCTATGAAAATCAATTTGTGTTCTATATTCTAAAAAATGAGTCTTATTGTCTTAAAAAAAATTCTAGAACTGCGGCAAAAGACCAATTTAAAATTGGTCATCCTCAAAATAGTTTATTTCCAGAATTTTAATCCCCTCATTCACGAAAGTACGGACATAAATCACTGATCTTAATAGCTAATAATGTAGAGGGGCCAAACTGGAAGGTGTTTTAGTTCTAGTGTGTCCTATACAGGATCATCTTTTTTAATTCAATATTTAGTGTAAATTATGGAGTTTTAATCATTTTACTTAACAGTTTTCCAGATTTGACTATTTCTAGCAAATCGGCCATAAATCACACATCCGGAAGAGATATGACTCTATACAATTAGCCACATGTAGCTTAGACATATATCTATATATCAATCCAACTTACCGGAAGGCCACTAGCCAAAAATAATTCATACCAAGTCCATCTTGCTACTGATGTAAAACTACCCTAATATCCACTTTACCATCACACACTCCCATCAAGTTTGACCTCATCAAAGTTTGTTACAATGCCACACCACTTAGCCAACACATATATATATTTAAATACATATTTTACAAAAACAAAAATAAAATATGAACTTATTACAATGGAGAAAAATAGAGACAAAATAGAGCTTACAAAGAAAATAAAACTAGTGAGATTAAAACCACATTTACTCCTTCCTTTCTTGCAAAATCTTCAACCCAACAACACCATTAACCCATGCATAAACTCTTCAATATGACCCAATAAGTCAGCCCCTACACTTCTTAAAATGATGGTTTTGATAGTATTTAAATGTCAAAGAAAGTTATGCAAACATGGAAGCTTTGATTAGTGTAGAAATGTACTAGTAAAATTTTAAGTGAAGGTAGTGTTTGTATGGTGATGGGTGGTGGCAATAGGAGAGGAGGAGAAAGAAGTTGTGTGTGTTTTATTTTGTTAAAATGAAATGAGATAAGTGAGGGTTAGAGGTGAAATACAGCATGCAAAGGCATGTGACACTTGTCTCAAGTGTCTTCTTAGCAAGACACATACATACATGAGTTGTTAACACCACGTGGACTCATGTCCATGTGGTTCATGCGTTTCTTAGCAAAGGAAAAGAAAGAAGTGAGTTATTTTTGTGTACATTTTTATTAGGTGGTTATTATTAAGGCTAATGGGTATAAACGTAAACTACTTTGAGAGTTAAGGTGGAACTCTCGAGCGGAAAAACGATAAGATAAAATAGGTTCTACATCGTTCCCGGGATACTTTTCTGAAAAATTAAATTACTTAATGCGCGTAGACTAATATTTATTCTAAAGCCGGGTTTTACTTTTAATAAATATTTTATTACGATCGCGAGACAACCTATTCGGTAAAAATAATTTTTACTTCAAAGCAAATTAAATAAATAATGTATACATTAAAATAGAAACTGGAATTTACAGGGTATAAAATGGGAATATTTAACTGCATGGGACACGTATACGGAAAAAAAATTTCAATCACGACTCAAGCTTGACTGGGAACGCGAAATTTTCCAACTCGGGTAAAAGTAAAAGCAAAATTTTACTTGAGGGGGTAAAATGAGAGTAAAATAGAATTATTTTATTTACCTGAATTATTACGGAATCTCACGGTCGATCCCCCTAAGAGAACTCTGGTCCCTAGAGTTCAACTAGCGACTGCAGGCGAGGTGAAGACGAAAAGATGCGGGTACTTAGTCTTGAATTGATCCTCACGTTCATGTGAACTCTGGTCCTCGGCCATGGGGTTTCCAACAAAAATTGAATAAAACAATAGTCAAAGCATCAAATATATGCCATGTGCGTGAGCGAACGGATCGAATGTTGTGAGAATCCTTAAAAGGAAGGATAAAATATATGACTCGAAGAAAAGATAATTGGAAACGAAGAATTTAACAAGTCGTCAATTCTTGGAAGCGGTTAATGGTTCATTACTATTAGCTTATCAAGTTCGCGGCGGTCGATACACATTCGAAAAAATCCATATACCAAATCACGAGTCGAAAGAATTTCAAATTGTCATTTGTATAAAAGTAATAATAATAGCGATTAGAGTAGTAAAACGATTGGAATTTGATTCGTACCGGATGAATTTACTTTATTAAAGAGACGCACGCTATGTCGGATACACATTTGGAAATAGTCAAAAAGAACAAATTACGAACCGAAAGAAGTCTAGAGACTCATTCGTATGAAGGTAATAACGATAATGATTAAATGAACGAAGATATGGAATTATTCGTACAAACGGATTACAAATCGAAAGAAAGTTTTCGTACGAATGCACCACATTAAGCAACTCTTTTACAAATCGTTTTTTACATCCAAAGGCGTCCCAATCTAATGTAAATAAGAATTAGAATTTTATGGTTACAGGAGATTTATAATTTCCTTATTCGCAAATGAGAAGAGGTTGTGTCCCACAATTCATTTCAATTAGATGTTTATTAATCATCCATGCATGAGATGCCGTCACCAAAATACGAGATCAAAAACAATGTTACGCTAAGAAGAAGGAGTCTCCTTGGCGGCATGATTCATCAAAATCATAAGAAGCAACAAGAAGAGTAATGAGACGTTAGTCAATCGTGTTCCAAAGGTATGTTGCCTAAAAAGACGGCAAGATTCCGACATGGGTGACAAGTTAAGTCTCACTCCCATCAAACTAGAAGACCTTCAAAACGATGGTTATGAAACAAACATACGAGATTTAACGCATAAGAATGAGTGTTCAATCTCAGAGACAAAATGGTATAATAATCAAAATATGGTGTGGGGGGGATGTAATTGTTGAGAAATCAAAAAGTACGGATAATGGATTGGTTCATAGTTATTATTATAAACTACCGATATAAGGTAGAATAGTAAGAAGATAAGGATAGACGTTAAGAGATCAAAATCATAGCCAAGTGTTAAATACTCATTATCCATGTAATAGTAGTAGAGATACAAAAGAGATCTTATAAGGGATCAAAGAGCATGCCATGCGCGAGTAGTATTTGAACAAACGGGTTGAAAGATTCTTTATTTTTTTGAAAACACAGTTACAGTTTAGTTTTGAAAACGACCTAGTTTCGCTATAATCTGTGTCTGATACTACTCTGTAATACCCTCATAAAATCATAACATAGCGGAATACCACTTGGGGTGCTACTTCATATAAAACGACTCTAAGTGAGACGTTTTGAAAAGTCAACCATTTGATAATTTTTTATAAAATATAAGAGTTACAATAGGTCCCATTCAAAATGTAATAGAAAACATTTTCAAAACATTTGTCGAAATGTACAAAATTATAAAGCCTTTCATAAAAGATTTCTATTCGCGCGACTCGAATGCTCCCAATGCTCAGCTAGCAATATAATAACCTAAGAAAATACATGCAAAAACGTCAACAATAATGTTGGTGAACTCATAGGTTTAAGTAAAAGCAGTATTGAAAAAAAAATTAAAGTAATATTTCATTAAGAAAAGTAGCGTTATAACATTTCAAAGTATTATTTCCAAAATCCAAGTAGTGATTCAATAACTCAAGAAATGTTCAGTAGTGGACCACAAGAATTAAGTAATGTAGACAAGAGAAACAAATTCACCAAGTTTAAATGAAATATATATTATTGCACTATGACACCGAACCTTAACACGTAATATAATCAAATCAGTAATCATAATATATGCCCCCAAACTAGGTTAAGGGTGATGCCTGCCAAACATCCAACGTATTATTCAAATGCTAAGTGTGTCAATGGTTATCTAGAAACCACAACCTAGACAAGGATTGTCAGTCCTGATAGATCTATCCACAACACTCGCGTTTATTCAGCCGGTATTTAACGGTTCATGATAAAAAGGGGACTTAGCGGCAAGGTACTTAGGCAATAATATGATCACGAAATAACATACCATTTGAAAAACACTTGTGTCCTTTTTAAAACAAGTAATGTGTTCAAAACTCACGGTTTTCGTATATAAAAATTCAATGATCTCAAATCTTGTAGTAAACAAATCAAGCTTTAAAGTAGTTCATAAGAAAACAACCATGTATCACACATGTTTTAGAAGTCATGTAGTAAGCAAGTAAAAGCTTTAGTAAAGATAGTCACGTAACGCTTAAGTAGTAAAAATCAATAAGTTTACTTAGTAAAACGAGCATGTATTCTCATCCCGAAAACAGTTTATGAAAACCATTAAAAGAGAAGGTGGGGCTATGAACTCACCGAGAAGCAACAGAAAATCAAAAGGTAAACGGATCTTCAAACGTACAAAAACCTCTAACTACCACCTAAAAGATGTGGCGTGATTTAGAATCGCTAAAGTATAAACCAATACGTAAAAATAATATAAGTGTTCATGAAGTGTGTGTCCAAAATAAGTATGGCATTGCACTCGGATTTTCAAAGTAATTTTACTCAAAACTCAACGTCTAACCTGAACTTATTGGTATCAAGACATATGTTTAGTTTTAATCCTTAACTCCTATTCTATCAAAGTTTACCTATACGTTTTCAAATTCAAGTCAACACGTAAATTTCCAAATTCTGAAATTGACCCGACTTCCCGTACCTCTAGTTTCTAATCCGTAAGTGATGAAAATACAAGGCTTTCACCTACTAAAATCATTTTGAGTCTATTTTTAGAATTTTAAAAATTTTCAGAACCATGTGAAATGACCAATTTACCCCTGGTCATCCAAAACATGTTATTTCCAGAATTTTAACCCTTCACGAAAACGGACATAAATTAGGATCTATGATAGCTATTAAAGTGAGGCCAATTGGAGGTGTTAGGTCTATGTGTCCTCTACAGAGCTCAACTTTTTAATTCCATAATTTAGTGTAAAAATGGAGTTTTAATTATTTTCCTGACAGTTGTCCAAATTTGACTATTTCTAGTAAATCGGCCATAAATCACTCATCCGGAGGAGATATGGCTCTATCCAATTAACCACATGTAGCTTAGAAATATATCTATCTATCCAATTTCCCAGAAGGTCACAAGCCAAAAATAATTCGTACCAAGTCCCTTGCTACTGATGTAAAACTGCCCTAATATCCAGTTTACCAACACACACTCCTATCAAGTTTGACCTCATCAAAGTTTGTTACAATGCCATACCACTTAGCCAACATAATTATATATATCAAAATACATATTTTACAGAAAACAAAAATAAAATATGAACTTATTATAATGGAGAAAAATATAGAGACAAAATAGAGCTTACAAAGAAAATAAAACTAGTGAGATTAAAACCACTTTTACTCTTTCCTTTCTTGCTAAATCTTTAACCAAACAACACCATTAACCCATGCATAAACTCTTCAATATGACCTAATAAGTCAGCCCCTACACTTCTTAAAATGATGGTTTTGATAGTGTTTAAATGTCAAAGAAAGTTATGCAAACATGGAAGCTTTGATTAGTGTAGAAATGTACTAGTAAAAAAGAGAAGGTGGTGTTTGTATGGTGATGGGTAGCGGCAATAGGAGAGGAGGAGGAAGGAGTTGTGTGTGTTTTATTTTGATAAAATGAAATGAGATAAGTGGGGGTTAGAGGTGAAATAAGGCATGCAAAGGCATGAGACACTTGTCTCAAGTGTCTTCTTAGCAAGACACATACCAAACATGAGTGGTTACACCAATGGACTCATGACATGTGGTATGCTGTGTTTCTTAGCAAAGTAAAAGAAAGAAGTGAGTTATTTTTGTGTACATTTTTATTAGGTGGTTATTATTAAGGCTAATGGGTATAAACGTAAAATATTTTGAGAGTTAATGTGGAACCATGAAGCGAAAATGAATCAGATAAAAATTGTTCTACATCATTCGGGATACTTTACTGAAAAAATAAATTATGTAGAGCACGTAGACAAATATATATTCTAAAGCGGGGTTTAATTTTAATAAATGTTTTATTACGATCGCGAGACAACCTATTTGGTAAAAAAAATAATTTTTGCTCAAAAGCAAATTAAATAAATAATGTATGGATTAAAATAGAAACTAGAATTTACGGGGTATATAATAGGAATATTTAACTACATGGGACACGTATACGGAAACAAAATTTCAATCACGACTCAAGCTTGACTAGGAACGCGAAATTTTCCAACTCGGGTAAAAGTAAAAGCAAAATTTTACTTAAGGGGGGTAAAATGAGAGTAAAATAGAATTATTTTATTTACCTGAATTTTTACGAAATCTCACAACAAGAGCCCAAACCAAATAAGCCCTAAACTAGCTTATTTTTAAGATATGTTTCAACATAAGTCAAAATAAGCTCTTGACACAAAAGTTATTTTACCATCACAGCCATAATATAAAAGTGTTCAATCTTTGTTCTTTCCCTTTTTGTCCACGTCAAAACACACGCACCCTTTTTGCTTTCGTTTCAAATTTTAAGTTTTCGATTTAAAACAAACGACTTGTACAACCAACATAAGATCATCATTATAACCCTAAAAGTACAACTAATAAAAGTTTTTAGAAAACTTACAAATTTGTTGGTTTTCGGTTGGATTTTGACATAAGAAACAACCCAAACGTTGTTTAAACAATAACCCAAGCACTAGAATCAACCCACGACTTCTCTATCTTCGTGTTCTTGATCAAGTTTAACAAAAATGTATTTGTTTGTGCGTTTTGTGAATTTGGCCGAGCAAGAGAGAAAAAAGAAAAGAAAAATGATCTCAAACTCATGCACAAAGTGTGTTTTAGGTTGTGACAAAAACATATGTACCAATTAAAGGACCATGAATCTAAAAATTTGCCTTGTTGTCTCCCTTTGTTGCTTCTAACCGGCCAAGAATCCAAGGGGCTTGGGTTTGCTTCTTTTTGTATCGGTTTCACTTAAAACTCAAAGTTCATCAATTTAAAACGTTACCCGAAGTTCCTTAGTATTTTTATTGAACTTAAAAACACTTATCCAAGGACCTAGGTTATATACATGACAAATTTCACAGTTAAACTTCAAAAAATTCATTTTACACATTATTGGACGTACCGGGACCAAAATACGAGTTTAGTTTAAATTTAACCAAAACCCTTCTCACAAGTTTAGAAGTATCTCAACTTCAAAATATGACTTGTCATTTTAGACTTGTCCAAAAACTTCACTTTCACGACCATTACGGATTTTTAATTAAATTTCACGAAAACACCCGTTTTCTGATAACTTTTAAATCACACCTCCACGATTAGCGTACTAGACGAATGTTACTTCAAATTACGAAATCACTTATCAAATAAATTCGTTAAATTCACCCAAGATTATTATACCCGTTCTCAAATTAACTATTGGTATGTGCTTGAATACACATACATTTTCCTTAATATAACGAGCTTAAATAACCAAAAACGGACTTAAAATGCCAAATATATGCTTATTTTGTATTATTTACTGTGCAGGTAACATATATCCACAAAAATACAAAAAAGGCAAAAAAAACGGGACAGAACCGAGCACGAGATTGGAAAGAGCGTGGAAAACCGAAGCCGAAGGCGTATGCATCTTAGTAGGCCAATCCGTACCCAAGTTAATGGGCCGAGTCAGCCCATTAAGCTTATATAATAAATCAAAAGCCAATAAAAGCCCAAAACCATTAATATTTAAAACCGGCCCAAAAGCTAGCCCAAGTCCAAATCCCTTAACATTAGCTGAATTTAATTAATCATTTAGAACATTAAATAGCCATAAAACCCCATTATATTTATTACCGGACCTCACCCAAAAAGCTTAGCCAAAAAAAAAGTCCAAATCCCCTTATACTACCGTTAACCCGTCAAACCAAAATACCTTTTTACACCGTTAGTTCTTAGGGCTAACAACTGTTAGTCCTTTATACCAACAAACACCAAACGAGTTGTTATATCTGTAACTCCAATTTGAAATATTAACTAATCTAATCATGATTGGAAAAAGGGCGGGGGGAGGGTGGGAAGGCCCTAATCAAGCAAAACCACCTCCCCCCCTTCATAGCTAAATTCGCGTACGCTCACAACATACACTCCCTTTTCAATTGTGACACTCAAGCTTGGCAACGGCGGAAGTGCTTCGCTATGTCTTCTATTGCGATATGATCATGCATATCCTGGATGGGGGGTTGGATAATTGTAAGCTTTTATTACGTGTGGGTCTAGGGGGCATGGGGCCATTGTTGGTGTGTGGGGCCGTGTTCTCTAAGATGGGCTCTCCTTTGCATTAGAAAGTTTTGAAGACGCCAGGCTTTTTACCTCAAGGAGAAGCTCACAACTCCCCTATAAATAGGATGGAATTCACACAGTACAAGGCAACTAGTTTTAGGAGTAGTTTAGCTTATTGCTTATCTACAACTTATTTTAATGTTTTCTTCTTTTAAATATTGTCATTTTACAAGAATTGTACTGTGAAGAATCATTCAATATCAAGTGAGTTTCAATTTCCATTCCATAGCCTACTTACTGTTTTGCTTATTGCATTACTTATTTCTGCTTATTAAATGCTTATGAATGCCTTTTCTTCTTTAATATTGCTTATTAAATCTATCTTAAAGGTTTTCATAAAGTGTTTTCATGTTTTGTTTAGTTCTCATAACATTTGTCCAAAAAGCCAAAAAATAGCTGTTTGCTTATTAATGCTTATTTCCTGTTGGATTATGCTTAAATGTCCTTTATATACTTAGTGCTTTATCTGCTTTATGAATTCAAAGCTTTTAGAAGCCTTTTTATGCTTAAAAATGAATTTAGTTTTGATAAAGGGATGTTTGGGTTAATGGTACAAAGTGGGTCAAAATAGTGTTAAAACTGTTTTGGGTCATTAATTCAACTTTGGCAATCTCTTTTAGGCTGTTTTAATTAGTTTTCAAAGGTTTGCAAAGCTTAAAATCAAGTTTTGAGGTTTGAGCTTCAAGACCTTTAATCTGAGGTTTTTTTGCCTATTGCATTAGCTTATTTGCTTTAAGTTTGATTGAGTGTTTATAAGTGTTGATTTCTTGTTTGTTTTAGACCCATAATGCAGTAGGAAATATCTGTTTTGAAGTGTGCAATTGCATTTTAGTTTTAGTGGGGAGGGGAGGTTTGAGGTTGGGTGTAGCAAGGTTGCGTGGGGGTTTCGGTGGAGGTCGAGAGTGAGTGGGTTGACTGAGAAGGGTTTATTGTGCGGTTTTTGACAGGGGTGGAGGGGGGGAAAGGGATGATGTGGCTGGAGGGAGGGTTGATTTTGGGAGATTCTTTTTTTAGGATGCCTCTTGGGCGTAGGGGAGGTGCTTTTAATTTTCGGGGGTGAGAGGCCGTTGTATGGGTTGTAGGGGAAGCCCTTGTTTTTAGCGTAGTGAGTCATAGGTTTTTTATGCCCTCATTTCAAGTATTGTGATCAAATGGTGGATTTAGTATAAAATACTCATAAGTCTTTTTTTAGTATTTCTACCAGTCTTTTGCTTATTTTCCTCCCCCCTCGCCCGCCCCCCCCCTATTTGATGCCTTATCCCCCCCCCCCCCCCACCCCTCTCTTCCCACCCTTCCCTACGTCCCCAAAGTCTGCACATGCACCCCCCACACCACATTATCACCCACCGTTCACCCCGGCTATGATGCTGCAGCGGGCTGTAATTTAGTCCCTTTGCGGCCCTCCCGTACGCCCTCCCTCTTCCTTCCCCCCCGTATTTACCACTTCCTTCCCCAGGGTTTATGTAATATATGGCGTTGGGCCTCTGGGGGCGAGTTCCTGGGATACACCGATACAGGCTAATACTTTGCACGGTTCTATATCAGCGTCGATAATTCCTGGCCTGTGAGGGGCGGGGCATGGATGTGGGGGCTATTGGTTTGTGTGTTGGGCGGGCGATGGGGGTGAACGGTGTTTGAAGGGAGGGGGGACAGGTGGTTAGCAGGGTGGGTTTTGATGGTGGGAATTTTTGTGGTGGTGGGGCAGGGATGGGGGTGTGCGGTTTGGTGGGGACGGATGGGGGAAGTTGGTGTTGTTGGTGGGGTCGTGGGGGGTGCTGGGTTGGGTGTGGTTTTAGGGTGGGATGGCTGTTCGTTTGGTTTGTTTTGGCATTTTTTGGTGTGGGCGTGGGGTTTTTTTTTTGCGGGGTGAGGGGAGGTCGGGTGTATAATTGTTTGGGGCAGGGGGGGTGTGAGTGGTGGTGAGAGGTTAAGGTTGGGTTAGCACGTGTAAGGTGGGCGGGGGGGGTTTGGGTGGGCGGGCGTTATGGATGGCGGGCAGGGGCGGGAGTTTTGCTTTTCTTTTGGTTTACTACAATAAGATACCAATACTCAAAAAATCTTAATATATTCCAAAAGCCCCGTTGTTCTTTCAGCAGTTATTGGTGGGCTTGGAAAGCAGAGAGAGATGTTATTTTTAGTCAAAGGGGGTTTTTTTTTAGTCAGTTGGGTTGGGGGTAAGGGGTTGGAGTTGCGGAAGCGTTTGGTGGGGGGTGGGTGGTGGGGGGGGGGGGGGGCAGCCGGGAATAAGTGTGGGAGTGTGTGTTGTGTTTGTGTGTGTGTTTGTGTGTGATGTGTGTGTGGTGTTGTCTGTGGGTGTGTGTTGTGTGTGGGTGTGTGAGTGGTATGTGTGTGTGTAGGCGAGTGTGTGTTGTATGTATAGTGTGGGTGGTGTGTGTGTAAAGCGTGTGTGTGCTGTAGGTGTGTGTGTGTAGGTGGTGTGTGTGTATGTAGGTGTATGTGTGTGATGTAGGTGTGTGGGTAGCGTGTGTGTGTGTGGGTGTGTGAGTAGACGTGTGTGTGTGAGTGTACGGGTGTGTAGTGTGTTAGTGTGTGCGCGCGTTCGTGTAGGTGTGTGTCCTGTGTTGAGTCGGTGTGTATCTGAGTGGTGTATGAGTGTTAGACAGAGTTATTTATGCGTTGACTGGCTTAGATCAATTTTGGTCGCCCGTTGTCTCCCCACACCCCGGGTTGGCTGTTTTTGCGCGTTCACGTATTTCCATGTGATCGTTCGGAAGATTGTTTTTTGAAGTTCCTTCCTCAGAATGTTCACCGCGCCCCCCCCACTCTCGTTTTTGGAATATTTTCGTATATTAAAAAAAATTATCAATCTTAAAAAATATTATAAGTAATTAAAAATCCCAAAAAAATTAAAAAACCAACTCTCCCCACTCGAAATCGACCCGTTTGGCCCCGCCCCACAATTGTTAAATCGGCCCCTCCCCTTTAGATTACAAATCTCCCTCCCAAGTGATCCCCCCCCCCCCCCCCCCCCCCCCCGGTCTATCTCCCAGGACGGGTCCGATCTCACGCCCCCCCCCCCCACAGTTCCCCCACCCCTGTCAAACCCCAGAAAGGAGGAAGCCGCCCTTTTTCTAAAACGCCTCTCCCGCGCCCCCCCCCCCCCCCCCCCCCCCCCCCCCCCCCCCTCTCCCCCCCTTTCACAACACCAGATCATCCACACACCTCCGCCATCTTCCTTTGATGCTGCGCTCCCTTTCTAGAGAGCCATTCCGTGTACAATTTGACCTACCCTCCCCTCCCCCCCCCCCCCCCCGGTCCACCCCCCCTCCCCCGCCCCCCCCCAATCCTTATCCCTGTGTTTGTTGTCTTTTCTCCCCCTAATAATAAAAAAAACGCGCCCGAAAATATTCTGCACATCGCGCTCACTCTCCGCCCCCCCACCAATTGTTTACCCATTCTCTCATGGATACACCCCGCACCATTCCGTCCCCAATTATCTTGCCTCATGGAATCATCCGTCCAATTCATCTGTGCCTTCTGTGGAAGTCTGAGTGGTGAATATGGATGTCCATGTTCTACTCGTGAGTTATGTAGGAACGATTCTCACTACGGTTATGATTATCCACAAACTTCACCAAGTTATCAACAACAATATCTTTGTTGTGAAAACTGCGGGGATCCTCATGCTACTTTTCAGTGTCAACCGATGAACCAAAATTTCTATAATTCTAATTCTTCCGGTTTTGACCAATTCCAACCCTCGCAGTATTTCGCCGTTCATCAACCTCCTCAAGAAACGAGTGCGGAAACATTGCAAGCTCGAGAAACTCTCATGGAAGCCATACAAGCTTTTTTTAAAGAAGTATGATCATATACCTCCTAGAGAGAAGTCTATGGATTTATTGCTAGCTGAGGAGAGGTTTCTTAAAATTAAGCAAGCTTTTGAAGAAGAGCAAAATCAACCGGAGATTATTCAAGAATTGCTAATTCAACTTATTCATGATTTGCAACGTCTTGAAAAGAGTATTGCAGAATTGCTAGCAGAAGAGCAGGCAGATACAATTAACTCTTTATATCAAAATCCCGATCTCCTACAAAGCTTCATTTACCAGGATGATGACAACGATGATGACGATTACGACAAGGAGAGTATACTTTCTATAAATACAGATATGTTTGAAACTCCTTCGCCTGATGCAATCACGACTTCTTCCCTGATTGAAGAGCCTAAGGACTCTCTCATAATGGAGGATGAGGATATTAACACTATTCCTGAAAAGGAATCGCGAAGAAAATGAGTCTAGTATTGAGAACCTTGTCCATATCCCAAGTAGTCAAGGTTAATTCCCGATAATGAAAGTGAGTGGTGATTTGCCAATTTTTGACGAATCCCCTCTCGATGTTTTATGAAGATAATTGTTGCTTATCTCTAATCCACTTTTTGATTCTTAAGTGATTCTACACCTCTATGAATATTCTATGATAACGAGTCATTCTCTTGCAAAGAACGTTTTCTCGAACATCCTGTTTGAATTTGACATAGAATCCAATACTAGTGACCGTGAATCCGATTTATGATGAGGTGTTTAGAAGATTTTATGGCACAAACTATCTCGCTTGATTCTAATATCGATTTTCCTCCAAAGATTGATCCTCTTCTCGAGGAGTCTCGCCGTGAACCGCTCTTATCGAATCCAATTTCACCGAATTGCTGGAGCCGACTCTGATCTAAAGGGAGATATTCGTCTTGTTGAGAAATTGTTAAATGATAATTCATCCCATCGAACTCCGAAAGAACTAAATTCTAAAGATATAATTGAATTTTTCTCCGCATTTCCTATCCCCAGTTAGGTATGACTTTCCTTTTTGTGAAGAGACCAATACAATTCTCTCTTATCTTGATGATTCTTTACCTGAGCTTGAGACTTTTAGTTTTTGATAATAGAACATAAAATGGCATACCATTTTTTTGTTATCTACTCACTTTAATTATTCTCTTCCAATTTATAAAAAGTTCAGTTTCCATGACGATCCTACGGAAGAGAAGAATAGTGGCAGTACCACTACTCATGCTGATATTTCTCTTCCTAAGTATGATTCATTTCACTTTGATCTTTCTGATACTTCGCTTCAGCTTGCCGATAAGAGTGATTCTGTATTTGAAAAATTAGACGTTGAATTTGCTCACATCATATCTCCACCGGAATATGATTGTTACTACTTTGATATTGAACCCGATCTGGGGGAGTTGACTAGAGTTGTTGTGGAAGATATTTTTGGAGAACCTAGAGTTCACATGCCTAATGTTTTAACCACCCTCCCCACCCTTTGTCAGGATCTGGACTTTACTCTTTCTACTGATTTCAGCGGATCCGATCTGGTAGTGTCTTTTCCTTTCGGAAATAGAAACAAGACTTTCGATCCAGGAATATCTATTGAAGTCCAATCCAAGAGATTTCTATCA
>BQNB010128562.1:0-19261 GCA_026074375.1 Tanacetum coccineum
TATATAAAAGATGGATCCACCGTTGAAAGAAGGCCACGTGTCCATTCATAAAGCTTCATTCCTACGCAGTGTATTTCGTCCGTATGATTTCTCGGCTTGCATAAGAATTTAGACAAAGTGAATATTACTAGCTTCTGCCACGTGTCCATTTATAATTTGCCCCTCCAAGTGTAGTGCGAGGTCATGTGACCTGAATTCATTTAATTTTGAAGCACATGGTGCTTGCGTCATTCTCTACTTGAACATATATATCAGTTTTATTTTTCTCTTGTTGGGCTTATGCTAGCTTGGGCTGGCCCGACCCATTTAAATGGGTTACGGGCTGGCCCAATAAGATCCGCGGGCACCGTTAGACTCGTTTTCTCGCGCTCTTTCCAATCTCGTGCTTGGTTTTGTCTGGTTTTGTCTTTTCTTTTGTCCATTTCTTTAATATCCGTACCTGCACATACACAAACAAAAACAAGCATATATTTGCAATTTTATTATGTTTTTGGTCTTTTGGGTTTGTTTTTCACGGTAAAAAGTATGTATAAAATAGCAAATACCAACGATACTGATCCAGAAATTACATTTGGAGAACTTGGCATACAATTTCTCCTTTTTGAGTAATTCCAGGATTCTTCTCAGGTGATATGCGTGTTCTTCTTTGTTACGGGAGTAGATAAGAATATCATCAATGAACACTATCACAAAATAATCCAAGTATGGTTTACACATACGATTCATGAGGTCCATGAATACAACAGGCACGTTAGTTAAACCAAATGGCATCACTTGGAATTCATAGTGTCCGTGCCGCGTTCTGAAAGCAGTTTTGGGAATATCTTCGTCCCGGACTCTCAGTTGGTGATAGCCTGATCTTAAGTCAATTTTCGAGTAAATACTTGAACCTTGAAGTTGGTCGAATAAATCATCGATCCTGGGTAATGGGTAACGATTCTTTACGGTGAGTTTATTCAACTCCTGATAATCGATACACATTCTGAAAGATCTGTCTTTCTTTTTAACAAATAAGACAGGAGCTCCCCAAGGCGAAGTACTTGGTCGGATAAAACCTTTGTCTGCCAACTCTTGAAGTTGGTTAGATGGTTCTTGCATTTCTAAAGGAGCTAATCTATAAGGTGCTCGGGCTACAGGTGTCGCTCCTGGAATTAGATCGATTTGGAATTCTACTTGGCGAACGGGAGGAAGGCCAGGTAGATCTTTAGGAAAAACTTCTGGGAATTCTCTGACTACTAGGATATCTTCTAGTCTTTTCTCGTCTGACTTCTTCTCCATTACTTGGGCTATGAAAACTTAACATCCTCAGGATATATACCTTTCGGTTTTTATACAGGATATGAGGCTTAGTCGAGTTTTACTTCGATCACCTCGGATGATCAAAGTTTCACCGTCGATTGGGATGTGGATGACTTTCTCGTCACAGATAATTCTAGCATGATACTTGGATAACCAATCCATACCAATGACGACGTCGAAACTACCGAGTTTGATTGGCATAAGATCAATTTTGAAAGGTTGGTTTAACAAAGTCAGAGTTGCACCCTGAATAACGGTGTTTGTGCTTACTAAGTTTCCGTCAGCCATTTCGATATTGTAAAAGGTATCTATTGTAATGGGTGGAATATTTAGCATAGAGGCAAGAGATATAGATATAAAGCTTTTATCTGCTCTGGAATCAAATAATACTCTAGCTAAATGTTGGTTTAGAAGGAACATACTCATAACTACGTTCGAGTTTTGGTGAGCATTCATATCCCTCAACATGTAGGCTCTTCCCTGGGCATTATTGTTGGTGGTCTTTGGCACTGCATTTGATAATTCCACTTCTCTCCACATGCATGACAAGTAACTGTCACTGGTAGTAGATTACTTCTAGTATCTGGGCCTTTGTTTCTACATTTCTTTGTCAGATGGACCACCTTGTTGCAAGTATTACACTTAACAGTGCAAGGTCCTGTGTGATGCAGAGTGTATTTCTTACACAAGGGACGGTTTCCAATATACCCATTATTTTCAGTTGGAGTAACAGTATAAGACCTGAAGGTTTCCTGTCTTCTGTTCTGTTATGGTTGGTGATTATTTAGTAAAAAAACGTTGTGTTGTTGGTGTTATGGTAGTAGTGTTGTTGTTGAAAGTTCTTTTATCGTCAAACTTTCGTTTGTGATCACTTGATACTTGCACCGGAGTGTGCTTTGTTACCTGATCTATTAGCCTCTGGGCTATGTTAATGGCTTATCTAAGTTGAGGTTAGAAGGCGGTAACATTCCCGTAATAACCTTCTAGGCAATCCCCCGATGTAATCTCCATCATTTTCTCAGAATCTGGCACCATAGTAGGACACAAGGTTGCCAATTCCTGGAATCTTCTCACATATGTCTTGAGATCATTCCCCTTCATAGTCAGATGGTAAAATTCATCTTCCATCTTCTGGACCTCAGTTCGAGGACAATACTTCTTTATCAAAAGCTTCTTGAATTCAACCCAGGTAATCTTGTAAGCTTCTTCTATCCCAATAGGTTGGGCAAAAGAATTCCACCAGGATAGAGCTTCTTCAGTTAAAGTACCAGTAGCAAACTTCACCTTGCAGTCTTCGGTATAGTTGCTACAGGAAAACACTGATTCAGTTCGCTCAAACCAGCGGATAAGTCCAACAGCTCCTTCCGTACCTTTGAAGTTGATAGGTTGGCAGCTCATGAACTCTTTGTAGCTACATTTTCTTGCTACAGGAGCTTCTCTTGGTATGTGGTTTTATCAGTATTTTGCCATGTGTGGCTTGTGTCCAAAGCTGTAGAAAAACACTATCAGCAACTAGTTTCTTGATGGCAGCCTGAGTCATGGCTAATGCTTTAGATATTGACGTCCTTTTGGGAGGCATTCTATCAACATAAGACAACACATAATAAGATTGATATCACAATTCTTTCTTTAAAATGCGTAAGGTTTAAAAATAAACATTGTCACAATAGTGATATCATAGATAATTCATAGATAATTCATATCAAATAAGTATCTATGATTTATTTAGAAGTCATGGTATGATTCATAATGATGAAGACGGAGATGAAATATAGAACATAGGATGAATATAAAACGGGATCACCTTTATATTATATCATGAACGACTTGCTTGTACTGCGTACATTGTCAAATTTGACATGTGTTTGTTATTTATACCACAATCCTGTGGCTAGGTTCTAGGAATAAGCTTATAACTAGTATATAATCTAAGTAGTTCCGATGGGTCCTTCATAGCTGTTCTTGAGTTTAAAGATTGCATTCAGGAAGGACTTTACTTGTCTGCTGTGACGAGCCTGGGATATCTTCGATGATTTGTTCTAGCATTAGCAATCCTGATGGTGCAAAGCAATCTTGCTGTTATTTTTCAATTTGCTTTCTTTGAAAGTGTAGCTATTTGAGTACGAGACTTCTCGAAGTTCAGCTTCCAGTTTGTTCAAATTCTTGTTTGTATGATCACCCGACCAAATTTCGAGGACCATTTATTTTGTATTCTATGTGCTTATGAGGTCGAGAAGAGTTAATCTTGGTGATTCAAAATTTCCTCAATTTGCTCCTTGTGACGTTCCAGACTTGTCTTACGAGAGGTTTCTCTTATTTCAAATGCTTGAGGTAGGGCAAAATTAGAGGAGGATGATCGGTCATGACCTTGTTTCTTAAGTGGCAATAATTCCTCCGAAAGAAAGAATTCTTAAGGATTAAACATTGGAGATAACATTGAATATGGAGGCACAATAGTTGGTGGTGGAATAGGTGATTCTTTAGCATAGTATGCATGCATGACCTTCATATAGGGGTCATCATGAAAAAGTGAAAGAGTTGGTGAAACTATTGGAACTACACCAAATGAGTTATTTGAAGAGCTAGAATAAGTTTTTCCTGGTGAAGCTGGGACATAGTCCGGGGAAGCCGGGATATAGTCCGAAAAGTTAGAGGAAAAAGCATCCTCAATATCAGAAGTAGGATGGTTGGGAGAAGACATCACTCTGTTAACAACCCAGTGGTAAATAACATAAGTTATTTATATAATAGTATAATAGTTATGTACTTTACATACTATTCCGGAAGATGTAGTGGCACGGAGGACTTTCTTGGATGGAAAAAGAAAAGTAGTTATAGTTAAGGTTTCAACCTTGTTCTCTATAACCGTGGCTCTTGATACCAATCTATAACACCCCCATTTTTGACATATAGCAGCGGAAGCTAATCTGGGGTATTATTTCATAGTACAACAGTCATAATCATAGAAAACGACTCAAAAGAGACATTTTTAAAAGATAAGTTATCATTCATTATTTCATCAGAGTTTTTACAAACAGAGGTCCCAAAATCTACATGAAAACATAAAGTTTGAATGATAACAGTTTAGCCATCTTCAAGTTCGTGCCACTCCGTGCCATAAGTTGCTCAAATACCTAAGATAAACATGCTAAAAAGGTCAACACAATGGTTGAGTGATATTCATAGGTTTATGATAAACAGTTTGAATACAAGTTCAATAGTGGGTTACATTGTTATACACCCATAAGTGTAATAATTGCAATGAGTACAATTATTATAGAAAACAGTATTATTGCCCTAAGCTCATGCACCGAGACCTTGAGATAATCAATAATCATAATAAGTTGCCCTAACGGGTGCCTTTGCCAAACACTCGCATAGTGTTTCAAATGAAGTGCGTTTGGTTACCAGAAAGTATAGGTACACCAACGGGGAAGTTCAGTCCTAAATATATCTAGTACAGCATTTGAGCTTAATCCGAAAAGTAAATTAACGGTTATGATAGTGGGGTCTTAATGGAAAAAGTAAGGACCTTATGCTACAATAGTATATCAGGATAGCATACAGGTTGGAAAAAATCTCACTATTCACTGGTTTATAGCATGTATCCCCTCATCGGGTTTTGAAAACATTAGGAAGATTTAAAATGCGGCTATGAACTCACCTTAACAGAACGGAAAAATTTTGATTGATTGTTAAATATATAAAGTGAAATGTAACGGCTACGTCACGCAACCTGGGTAGATATGTCAAGTCTTAGTGTGATGGTTTATGTTTCAAACTTTATAAAGTTTTTATTGTATTACTTTGAATTTATTTATTACGAAAATATTGTATCTGTTTGGGCTCCATAATAAATTCGGAGGTCATGTAGTAAACGTTTGAGGAGCCAGGGACACTTTATATCGTAAATCCAGCTAACTCGTCAAAACGTATACCTTAAATGAATACTCTCACATAATGTTCCCTCGTATCGTGATACGGATAAGTTTTTAAAAATCTTCAAAAGATAGTCGATGATAAAATTAGTTTATATATAAGTAATTGTTTTATAAATGCGACTGATAGATGATTATTAACGATAATGTGTCGGGTTTAATAAAAATCAAGTTTTATAATTTTAATATATAATTTTATAATTTATATAAAAATATTATTTTTTATTTTTTCTTGTTTGCAAAAATTGGCAATTAATTACCCTGGGTTTATAAACTTTTACAGTTAGTCCTTTATATATAAATTTAATCCTTTAATACTTTAGAACTTGGAAAATAGGTTCCTTATGTTATAAATTTGGAATAATATACATTTTCATCCCATCTACGTTTTAAATTTCTAAGAAAGTTACGATATATAACTTGCATGGTAAATATTTACATATCAAGTCCATAAAAGCCTTGCAGATTATTTTATGGTTCCAATGATATTGTAGGTTATAGCTTATTAAATAAGCTAAAATTTGGGTATAAACGTAACAAAGTTTAGGAAAAGGATTCGTTAGCTAGAAATCAAAAAGGGTTGTATTTAGGGTTTTAATCAAAACACTAGGTTTGGGATTTAAGGCTACAAACATGAGTTCGTATATGATCTTAAGAGTATTATGATATTCTGAATACATTTATCAAGCTGATGGAAATGATTCTCCTGAGCTACTGGAGCTAAATTGGGGCACGATAATGGGTTTTTAGTTCGTTATGCCTCGCAAGTAAACGACTTCAAGGGCTTCTTTTTCTGTTTTTTGGCTTTATTCTGAGATTAGGGACTTCAAAATTGATACTTATTGTGTCTGAGTTAGAAAACTCATGTGAGTGTTGTGAAATTTGAGGTGTGATTGAAAGGGTGTGCTGTTTTGGATATTTATAGGGTCCAAAAACCCTTGGTGCCAAGCTTTCTTAGTGGGTATGGGTTAAGGGCCTGTAGCTAGAAGATAAGGGAGGCTATGATGAGTTTTGAGGGCTATTAAGGTGTAGCTAGCGGTGGAAGAGTTGTGGGGTCTATCGGAGGTCACGGTAAACCACAAGTGACAAGGAGATGACAAAGCAAGACCTTGGTGCGATTAATGGGTGGTATTAGAGGTGCTTGTAAGTTGCTTGGTGATGTCATGGTGATGCTTTAGAGGTGGTAGGATGCTAGCTTAGTTTAAAAATGGGTCAAAATGAAAGAAAAATGGTGTCGGGTTGGTTTAAAGTTTTGGCTTAGGATTTTGGGTTTAAATTCGAGTTAGGGTTAGGGTTTAAGATAGTTTAGGGTTTAGGATTAGTGTTAGGATTAAGGTTAGGGTTTAGGATTAAGGTTTAGGGCTTAGTTTTAAGGTTTAGGGTTTAGTTTTAGGTTTAAAGTGAAATTAGGGTTTTAGGGTTTCGTTTAGGGTTTAGGGTTTTAGATTAGGGTTTTAGAAGGAATTAGGGTTTAGGTTTAAGGTTTAGAAGTCATGCATTAAGTGCTTGTATCTTGTGTTAAAGCGGTGGTAAAGTTTAAACATGGTTTAGGAGCTTAAATGACCTAATTAGGTTTTTAGGCATGATTAGCTTGTACATTATGTTTAGAAGTTGTAATTGATTTTTAGGAGGGAAAAGTTATTCAAATGTTGTGCTATGATACTTGTACACAGCTTTAGCGGCTAGCAATTATTTTTATATGTTATACATTAATATAATATAGGGTTTAGATGTAAACGTTAACGTTTAATGCATGTTTTGATTATAACTTTTTAAAAAAGTACTTTAATATGGATAATGTGCTTGGCTAAATATGATTATTAGGATATAGACTTGACATATTTAGGATGTTTAATGCATATAAACATAGATAGAGATGGCATTGATAGAGGTGAGTGAGCTCGTTTACTTTCGAGATGCAAGTTTCGTTGCATTAATGAGATAAAAGCCAAAATTTCCTGTAAATTGGTAGTATATTAAAATGAATCTAAGTGAGCCTCCTTATAGATGGATATTACAGTGCATCTAATTTAATATATGGATAATTACATTGATGAATAATTGCTGGGTTGTATAGTAAATGGATTTTAATACGAGTAAAATTTGCCAGTTTCGCCGTTTTCATGGTATGAATATGCTGTATCCCTATTCTGACACTTAATGTTTTAAATGCAGAAAATAAAGGACTAGATAATTTCAAGTTTGATTTTTTTTGATCAATACTCTGTATCCATTGGTGTGGTACGTCATATTGGCAATCTTGGTAAGACGAACTCGTTAAAAAGAAAATTAGCCGGGGTTGTCTCCCGGTAAGCACTTTTATTTACAGCAAAGTCTTTAAGTTAGACTTGTCTTCAGCTTCCATCTTCACCACTCCATCTCGTGCACTCTCACGTGTCCACGAGTAAGCCATTCTTTGACTTTTTTTATCAATGAGGTATTCAGGTTCCCAAGTCCAAATCTCCCTTTTAGAGCTTTCTTAAGCTTTGTTATGGGGTGCAAAATACATTCTCTATTACATCTCGTGCACTTACCTTGAGCAATGGCTTAATCTTGTTGCATTGTACATTGGTGAGGTGTTTAAACCTTAAATGCGATCTTGCCATTTGATAAGTCACCTCATCATCACCATTGTATATGGTAGTCATTCCTTCAATTCGTTTTGCCTTGACTCAAATTTCTTTGCAAAACTCTTTTCCAACTATTACATCACCCATTTCTTCATCACGATATTATCATGTCTTTTATTTACTGCAAAATCTATCACAATAGAGAAAGTTCCAAAAAAGATAGGTGCATTCATAAAGGCCCCAACCATACTTTTCCCTTTAAATTCCAACTTGTCTTTCATTATAGAGTTATTAAACCTTTTAGACATCATATTAATGGACAAGAGAGGGAAGAAGTTAGCATCTACGTGTTCATAACCTATCATGCAAGAGAACCTCAAATTGTAAGCACCATTGACATGAATCTTCCTATCGAGGTCGCTAAAACTAGGATAATCCTCAATCCCGTTGGTGATCATATCATCATCATCATGCCTAGTTTTGACCATTTCCTTGATGGGTGTATCAATTACCTCACCTTCCTCAATGGTGGGTCCTAAGTCAACTACTTGATCATGCCTAAGTTCTAATGGTTCATTTAGACCATTTAGTTCAAGAAAATCCTCAAATTTAGGGTCATGTGATCTATTCTTCCTCAACGCATTGCCCATTAGCCTAGCTTCTAAATCAAGTTCCGTACTTCTAATCAAACGTAATGCATAGACACTCTTAATTATGTTACTAGTAGGTTTATTACTTTTAAAGAAAATTTTATCATTCCTAACGCTTAAAGTTATCTTTGCTTTAAACACGTTTATAATAGCATGAGCAGTAGACAAGAAAGGTCTTCCTAGGATCAAGGGGGTCTTGAAATCCTCAGGGATATCTAAAATAATGAAGTCTACTGGGAAAGTAAATTTATCAATACCTACTAGCACATTCTCAACAATTCCTTTGGGTCGTTTCACTGTTTTATCAGCCAATTCAACAATTAATTTAGTAGGGATCAAGTCTCCTAATCCTATAGTAGTATAGGTCGAATAAGGCATAACACTTACGCTTGCTCCTAAATCAGCTAAGGCTTTATAATACATATTTTTAATGAAACGAGGTAAAGTGAAACTCCCTGGGTCTTTTCCTTTTGAGGCAAGGCTTTGCCAAGAGGCTTTGTATTAGTGTAATGAGCTTCCAGATCTTTTTCTCCATCAGGTTTATAACAATAACCGTAATTTTCATTCAAAGTAAATTAAACGCATTACTTTAATAGACGAATATTCCATGCATCTAATTTAATAGATGGATAATTACATTGATGATTTTACGGGTTGTTATAAACTGATGGAAGAAAGAAAAAGAAAAGATCTGGAAGCTCATTACACTAATGCAAAGCCTCTTGGCAAAGCCTTTGACTCAAAGGGATATAAAGCCCAGGGAGTTTCACTTTACCTCGTTTCATTAAAAATATGTGTTATAAAACCTTAGCTGATTTAGAAGCAAGCGTAAGTGTTATGCCTTATTCGACCTATACTACCCTAGGATTAGGAGACTTGATTCCAACTACATTAATTGTCGAAATGGCTGATAAAATAGTGAAACAACCCAAAGGAATTGCTGAGAATGTGCTAGTAGGTATTGATAAATTTACTTTCCTAGTAGACTTCGTTATTTTAGATATCCCCAATGATTTCAAGACCCCCTTAATCCTAGGAAGACCTTTCTTGTCTACTACTCGTGCTATTATAAACGTGTTTAAAGCAAAGATAACTTTAAGCGTTAGGAATGATAAAATCTTTTTTAAAAGTAATAAACCTACTAGTAACATAATTAAGAGGGTCTATGCATTAAGTTTGATTAAGAGTACGGAACTTGATTTAGAAGCTAGGACTAATGGTTTTCCTTTTTTTTATTTTTTCCTTTTTTTGGCAATGCGTTGAGATGAATAGATACATGACCACTAAATTTGAAGATTTTCTTGAATCTAAATGGTCTAAATGATCCATTATTACTGAGTTCATGATCAAGTGTTGATTAGGACCCCACCATTGAGGAAGGTGAGGGGAATTGATACACCCATCAAGGAAAATGAGTCAAACTAGGCATGTGACTGATGATTATGATCACCAACGGGAGTGGGACTTCCTTAGTTTTAGCGGACCCTCGATAGGAAAGATTCATGTCAATGGTGACTTGCTTGCAATTTGAGGTTCTCTTGCATGATAGGTTATGAACACGTAGTGCTAACTTCTTCCCTCTCTTGTCCATTAATATGATGTCTAAAAGGTTTTATAACTCTATAATGAAAGACAAGTTGGAATTTAAAGGGAAAAGTGTAGTTGGAGCCTTTATGAATGCACCTATCTTTGTTGGAACTTTCTCTGTTGTGACAGATTTTGCAGTGATAGAAGACATGGATCGTTATCGTGATGAAGAAATGGGTGATGTAATAGTTGGAAAAGAGTTTTGAAAAGAAATTGGAGTCAAGGCAAAAACCGAATTGAAGGAAATGACTACAAAATACAATCGGTGATTGGATGAGGTGATTATCAAATGGCAAGATCGGCATTCAGGTTTAAACAAATCACAAGTTTAATTAGCAAACAAGATTAAGCCATTGCCTCAAGGTAAGTTTTTGCACGAGATGTAATAGAAGGTATTTTGCACCCATATCAAAAGCTTAAGAAGCTCTACAAGGGAGATTTGGACTTGGGACCGGAATACATCAATGATGAAAAAGTCACAGAACGGCTTACTCGTAGACACGTGAAAGTGCACGAGATGGAGTGGTGAAGATGGAAGCTGAAGACAAGTCTAACTTAAAGACTTTGCTGTAAACAAAAGTGCTTACCGGGGAGACAACCCGGCTTGTTAATTCTTTTTATCGAGTCTGTCTTCCCAGATTGCCAATACGACGTATCCACTACCAATGGATATGGAGTATTGATCAATCTGGAAATTATCTAGTCCTTTATTTTCTGCATTTAAACATTATTGTCAGATTTGGGATACAGCTTATTCATACCATGAAACGGCGTATCTGGCAAATTTGACTCGTATTAAAATTTTTACATATAACAACCCGCAATTTTCATCAATGTAATTATCCATATATTAAATTAGATGCAATGTTAATTTCCATCTTTAAATTAGAATTCATTTTATATACTACCTTTTTACAGGGAAAAAAATTTTGGCTTTTATCTCATTAATGCAAACGTAACTTGGCATCCTAAAGTAACGAGCTTCACGCAACCTCTATCAATGCCATCTCTATCTATGTTTATATCATGTAACCATCCTAATATGTCAAGTCTATATCCTAATATCATTTTTACCAAGCACATTATCCATTAAGTTACTTTTTAAAACGTTATATCAAAACAAGCATTAAACGTTACGTTTACATCTAACCCTCATCATATGTATTGTTAACATATAAAATGAATGTGCAAGCCTCTAAAGCATGTGTACAAGTATCAATACATAACATTTGAATATCTTTTCTTTTCCCTCCTAAATCAAATTTACAACTTTTCTAAAACATATAGGTACTAGTAATAATGCCTAAAAACCTAATTAGGTCATTTAAGCTCCTAAACCATGTTTAAACTTTACCACCGCTTTAACACAAGATACAAGCACTTAATGCATGACTTCTAAACCTTAAACTAAACCTAATTCGTCCTAAAACCCTAGCTAAAACCCTAACCCTAAACGAAACCCTAAAACCCTAATTTCACTTTAAACCTAAAACTAAACCTAAACCTTTAAACTAAGCCCAAACCTTAATCCTAAACCCTAAACCTTAATCCTAACACTAATCCTAAACCCTAAACTATCTTAAACCCTAACCCTAACACGAATTAAAACCAAAAAACCTAAGCCAAAACCCTAAACCAACCCGACACCCCTTTATGTCATTTTGACCCATTTTTAAGCCAAGCTAGCATCATACCACCTCTCAAAGCAATCACCATGTACATCACCAAGCAAGTACAAGCACCCTCTATTTACACCCTTTAAGCTCCAGTCTTGCTTTGTCACCTCCTTGTCACTTGTGGTTAGCCGTGACCCTCCAAGACCCCCACAACCTTCCACCTTGCTAAGCTCACACCTTTATAGCCCTCAATACTCATCATAGCTCTTAGTCATCTAATCTACTGGCCTCCTTAACCTTTACCCACTAAGATAAGCTTGGGCACCAAGGGTTTTGAACCCTATAAATAGCCAAAACACACACACTCTTCAATCACACCTCAAATTTCATCATACACTCAAATGGAGTTCTAACTCAGACCAAGAAGGATCAAGTGGAAGTCCTAAGTCAGAATGAAGCCAAAAAAATCAGGAAAAAAGAAGCCTTGAAGTCGTTTAATAGGCATCGAACCTAAAACCCCTTTTCGACCCATTTTAGCTCAAGTAAGCTCAAAATCTTGTTCAATAAGCTTGTAATATGTATTAGAATATTCATAATACTCTTAAGATCATATACGAACTCTTGTTTGAAGCCTTAAATCCTCAAACCTATGTGTTTTTGATTAAAACCCTAAATACAACCCGTTTTGTATTTTCTTAGCTAAACGAATCATTTTTCTAAACTTCTGTTACGTTTATACACTTATTTATAGCTATTTTAAATAAGCTATAACCTACAAATATCATTTGGAACCCTAAAATAAGCTTGCATGGCTTTTTGGACTTGATTTGTAAATTATTTCCATGCAAGGGGTATATATCGTAACTTTCTGAAATTTATAACTAGAGGGGCTGAAAATGTCATTATTCCAAAGTTATAACTATAAGGACCTATTTTGCCAAGTTCTAAAGTTAAAGGTTTAAATTATATATAAGGTGACTTAAAATTGTAATAAGTTCTATAACCATGGGTTTGTATTGCCATTTTTGCAAACTTGAAAATATAACCAAAATATAATATTTTTATATAAATTATAAAAATATATATTAATATTATAAAACTCGATTTTATTAAAACCCGACACATTAATCGTTATTAATCATCGATCGGCGCATTATAAAACAATTACGTTATATATTTATGTATTTTATCACTAGACAACTTTTGATGATTTTTTAAATTCTTATCGTATCACGTTACTAGGGAACTTCATGAGAGGAGTTTCATTTAGGTATACGTTTTGACGAGTTTGCTGGATTTACGATTTAAAGTGCCCAGGCTCCTCAAACGTTTACTACATGACCTCCGAATTATGATGGCCCAAACAGTGTTAGTGATACAATATTTTCGTAATAATTAAATCAAAGTAAGACATTAAAACTGTATAAAGTGTGGAAACTTAAACATCACACTAAGACTTGAAATATTACCCAGGTTGCGTGACGTAAGCCGTTACTTTCTATTTATTACTTTTACCATCAATCAAATTTTCCTAGTTAAGGTGAGAGTTCATAGCCTCGCCAATTTTAATTCTTCTAATGTTTTCATTAAACCGCGAGGGGGAGGGGATACATGCGTATTAACCATGAATATGAGTATTTTCCAACAGTAATGTCTTATCCGATATACTATTGCCTATGTCATTACTTTTTCCATTAAGAGCCCCCACTATCATGAACCGTTATTTACTTTCGGACAGTAAGCGGCAAATGGCTTGTGAATAGATCTATTTAGGATGAACTTCCCCGTCTTGGTGTACCTATACTTTCTGTAAACCCAACGCACTTCATTTGAAACACTATTACGAGTGTTTGGCACAGGCCACCCGTCTAGGGCAAACTTATTATTGATTATTGATTATTTCAAGGTCTCGATGCAATGAGCTTTTGGCAATAATACTGTTTTTATAATAATTGTTACTCATTTCAAGTATTACATATATGGGTGTATAACAACGTAACCCACTATTAAACTTGTATTCAAACTATTTACCATAAACCTATGAATATCACTGAACCATTGTGTTGACCTTTTTAGCATGTTTATCTCATGTATTTGAGCAACTTATGGCACGGTGAGTGACTACGAACTTTGAAGATAGGCCTAAACCTATTATTCATTAACTTGATGTTTTCATGTAGATTTGGGGACCTCTATTTGTAAAATCTTGATGAAATATATGAAGGATAACTTATCTTTTGAAAAATGTCTCTTTTGAGTCATTTTCTAATGATTGTGACAGTATGTACTATGAAATAATAACCCAGATTAGCTTCCGCTGCTATATGTCAAAAATGGGGGTATTATAGATTGGTATCAAGAGCCATGGTTATAGAGAACAAGGTTGAAACCTTAACTATAACTACTTTTCTTTTTCCATCCAAGAAAGTCCTCAGGTCACTACTTCTACGGAATAGTATGTAAAGTACAGAAACTCATAATACTATTAAATAATTAACTTAAGTTATTTACACTGGGTTGTGAACAGAATGATCGTCTCTCTCAGCCACCCTACTTCTAATATTGAGGATGCTTTTTCCTCTAACTTTCCGGACTATATCCCGGCTTCCCCGGACTATGTCCCAGCTTCACCAGGAAAAACTTATTCTAGCTCTTCAAATAACTCATTTGGTTTAGTTCCAATAGCTTCACCAAACTCTTTCATTTTTCATGATGACCCTTAAATATGAAGGTCCATGCATGCATACTATGCACAATAATCACTTATTCCACCACCAACGATTGTTGCCTCCATCTTCAATGTTATCTCCATGTTTAATCACTTAAGAATTCTTTATCTTTCGGAGGAATTATTTGCCACTTAAGGGGGTAAAAAAACAAAGGTCATGACGATAATCTCCCTAATTTGCCTTGCCTCATGCATTTGAAATAAGAGAAACACTCTCGTAAGACAAGTCTGGAGAACGTTCACAGGAGCAATTGAGGAGAATTTGAATCATCCTAGATGAACTCTCTCTCGACCTCATTTAAGAAATAGAGACAAAATAAATGGTCTCGGCAATGGTGGGTGATTCATACAAACAAGATTTTGACAATCTGGAAGCTGAACTTCGAGAGTCTCGTACTCAAATTGCTAAACTTCAAAGAAAGCAAATGAGAAAATAACAGCAAGATTGCTTTGGCTCGCTTCAGGATTGCTAATCTAGAACAAATCATCGAAGATATCCAAACTCGTCACCAAGCAGACAAGAAAAATCTTCAGGATGCCATCTATGAACTCAAGAATAGCAAGAAAGGACCATCGGACTACTAGATTAGATACTAGTTATAAGCTTTTTGCTTGAAATAGCCACAGGATGTGTGGTTTAATTAACAACACTTGTCAAAATTTTGTCTATGTTTTTTACAAAAAAGTACAAAGGCAAGTCGTTCATGATTATAATTTAATGGTGTTTATCCGTTTTTATATTCATCTATGTTTTATATTACATCTCCTCTTTATCTTTACTGGAATCATATCATGACTTCTAAATAAATCTTAGATAACTTATTTGATATGAAATTATCTATGAATTATCTTGGATATCACTATTTGTGAACATTGGTTTATTTTAGACCTTACGTATTTTAATGATAGAAATTATGATATCTTTCCTTATTATGTGTTGTCTTATGGTTTATTGAATCGCCTCCCAAAAGGAACTCCGTCAACATCTGAAGCAACTAGCCAGACTCTGGCTGTCCATCAAGAAACTAGTTGCTGATGTGTTTCTACAGCTTTGGAAGCCCAAGCACTAAACATGGCCAAATACTGATAAATACCACCAGACTAAGAGAAAGCTCCTTGTAGCAAGAAATTGTTAGATAACAAAGTGTTCATGAGCTGCCAAACTATCAACTTAAAAAAAGGTACGGAAGGAGCTGTTGGACTTATCCGTTGGTTTAAGCGAACTGAATTAGTGTTTTTCCTGTAGCAACTATACACGAAGATGCAAGCGTGAAGTTTGCTATTGGTATTAACTGAATAAGCTCTATCTGGTTGGAATTCTTTTACCCGACCTATTGGGATTAGAAGAAGTCTCTCTCTTACAAGATACCATGGTTGATTTCAAGAAGCTTTGATAAAGAAGTATTGTCCCCGAACTTGAAGTCCAGAAGATGGAAGAGACGAATTTTACCATCTGACTGTGAAAGGGAATGATCTCAAGACATATGTGAGAAGATTCCAGGAATTAGCAACCTTATGTCCCCTATGGTGCAGTCTGTCTGAGAAAATGATGGAAGTTTTCATGGGGATTGCATAGAAGTATTGAAGGGATGTTTACCGCCTTATAAACCTCATACTCTTGATGAAGCCAACTAAAATAGCCATAGGCTAATAGATCAGGTAACAAAGCACACTCCGGTGCAAGTATCAAGTGATCACAAACGAAAGTTTGACGATAAAAGAACTTTCAACTAACAACAACAACTACCATAACACCAACACCAACAACCGCTACAATAATCACCAACCACAACAGAACAGAAGACATGAAACCTTCAGGTCTTATGCTGTCACTCCAACTGAAAATAATGGGTATATTGTAAACCGTCCCTTGTGTAAGAAATACACTCTGCATCACACAGAGACCTTGCACTGTTAAGTGTACTACTTGCAACAAGGTGGTCCATCTGACAAAGAAATGTAGAAACAAAGGCCCAGATACTAGAAGTAATCTACTACCAGTGACAGTTACTTGTCAAAACAAGAGGCCAGCCACTGGAAGTAATCAGCTACCAGTGACAGTTATTTGTCATGCCTGTGGAGAGAAAGGGCATTATACAAATCAGTGCCGAAAGACCAACATCAATGCCCAGGGAAGAGCCTACATGCTAAGAAACAAAAATGCTCACCAAGACCCGAACGTAGTCACGGGTACGTTCCTTCTAAACCAACATTTAGCTAGAGTATTATTTGATTCCGGAGCAGATAAAAGCTTCATATCCATATCTCTTGCCTCTATGCTAAATATTCCACCTATTACAATAGACACCTTTTACGATATCGAAATGGCTGACGGAAATCTAGTAAGCACAAACACCGTTATTCAGGGTGCAACTCTGACTTTGTTAAATCAACCTTTCGAAATTGATCTTATGCCAATTAAACTCGGTAGTTTTGACGTCATCGTTGGTATGGATTGGTTGTCCAAGTATCATGCCAGAATTATCTGTGACGAGAAAATCATCCACATTCCCATCGACGGTGAAACTTTAATCATTCGAGGTGATCGAAGTAAAACTCGACTAAGCCTCATATCCTGTATAAAAACCAATAGGTATATATCCATAGGATGTCAAGTTTTCGTAGCCCAAGTAATGAAAAAGAAGTCAGATGAGAAAAGACTAGAAGATATCCCAGTAGTCAGAGAATTCCCAAAAGTTTTTCCTGAAGATCTACCTGGCCTTCCTCCCGTTCGCCAAGTAGAATTCCAAATCAATTTAATTCCAGGAGCAACGCCTGTAGCCCGAGCACCTTATAGATTAGCTCCTTTATAAATGCAAGAACTATGAAATTAACTTCAAAAGTTAGCAGACCGAGGTTTCATCCGACCAAGTACTTTACCCTGGGGAGCTCCTGTCTTATTTGTTAAAAAGAAAGACGGATCTTTCAGAATGTGTATCGATTACCGGGAGTTGAATAAACTTACTGTAAAGAATCGTTACCCATTACCCAGGATCGATGATTTATTCGACCAACTTCAAGGTTCAAGCATTTACTCAAAAATCAACTTAAGATCTGGTTATCATCAACTGAGAGTAAGGGATGAAGATATTCCTAAGACTGCTTTCAGGACAAGATACGAACACTATGAATTTCAAGTGATGCCATTTGGTTTAACTAACGCACCTGCGGTATTCATGGATCTCATGAACCGTGTGTGCAAACCATACTTGGATAAATTTGTACTAGTGTTTATTGATGATATTCTTATCTACTCTCGTAACAAAGAAGAACACACAAATCATTTGAGAATAATCTTGAAATTACTCAAGAAAGAGAAATTGTATGCCAAGTTCTCCAAGTGTGATTTCTGGATTCATATCATGCAATTTCTTGGACACTTAATTGATAGTCAAGGACTTCATGTTGACCCCGCCAAGATTGAAGCCGTTAAGAATTGGACATCTCCTACTACACCCACAGAAATACGTCAATTCTTAGGACTCGCCGGCTATTATCGGAGATTTATCAAAGATTTTTCAAAGATTGCAAAGTCTTTGACTGAATTAACCTAGAAAAACAAGAAGTATATTTGGGGTAAAGATCAAGAGTCGGCTTTTCAACTACTTAAACAAAAGCTATGTGAAGCTCCAATCTTAGCATTACCAGAAGGAAACGACGATTTTGTTGTTTACTGTGATGCATCCCATCAAGGTCTGGGAGCGGTATTAATGCAAAGAGAGAAGGTTATTGCATATGCATCCCGACAACTCAAACCTCATGAAGAAAACTATACCACTCATGATCTCGAATTAGGAGCAGTTGTGTTCGCTCTTAAAATCTGGAGACACTATCTCTATGGCACAAAGTGTATGGTTTTCACCGATCATAAAAGTCTTCAACATATTCTTAATAAAAAAGAATTGAACATGAGACAACGTTGTTGGTTAGAATTACTCACAGATTACGATTGTGAGATTCGTTATCACCCTGAAAAGGGAAATGTTGTGGCAGATGCCTTAAGCCAAAAGAAACAAATCAAACCACTCCGAGTTAGATCATTAGTCATGACCATTCATCCAAAATTACCATCACAGATCCTCCAAACTCAAACTGAAGCACTCAAGGAAGAAAATATCAAGGCTAAAAACTTACGAGGAATGGATAAAGCATTTGAAATACGTCATGATGGAACTTGTTGTATTAAGAACCAAAGCTGGTTACCACTCTTTGGTAATCTGAGAGACTTGATTATGCATGAGTCCCATAAATTGAAGTATTCCATTCACTCAGGTTTTGACAAAATGTATCAGGATCTAAAGAAACTCTATTGGTGGCCTAAGTTAAAGGCAATCATTGCTGAATATGTTGGTAAATGTTTAACATGTTCTAGAGTTAAGGCGGAATGTCATAAGCCATCCGGCTTAATAGTACAACCAAAGATTCCTATGTGGAAGTGGGAGAGAATAACGATGGATTTCATTACAAAACCACCCAAAACATCAAACGGACATGACACAATATGGGTCATTGTCGATCGTCTTACCAAATCCGCGCATTTCATCCCTACCCAAGAGACAGATAGTATGGAAACCCTTACAAGGGTGTACATTAAAGAAATAGTCTCCCGGCATGGCGTGCCAATATCCATCATCTCGGATCGTGATAGTCATTTCACATCCAGATTATGGCGATCATTACAAAGTGGTATGGGTACTCAATTAGACATGAGTACAACATATCATCCTAAAACCGTTAGACAAAGTGAAGGACCATTCAAACACTCGAAGACATGCTTCGAGCCTGTATTATAGATTTTGAAAAAGGATGGGAAAGACACTTACCATTGGTAGAATTCTCCTACAATAACAGTTACCATGCCAGTATCAAGGCA
>BQNB010128563.1:0-19261 GCA_026074375.1 Tanacetum coccineum
CACTTTACGGTAGAAAATGTCGTTCGCCTGTTTGTTGGACCGAGGTTGGAGAAGTTCAACTTACCGGTCCAGAGATAGTACAAGAGACAACCGAGAAAATCATTCAAGTTAAGCAAAGGATGCAAGCCGCTCATGATAGGCAAAAGAGCTACGCTAATTTGAAGCGTAAACCGATGGAGTTTGAGGTTGGAGATAAAGTTATGCTTAAAGTTTTACCTTGGTAAGGGGTAGTACGTTTTGGCAAACGAGGGAAATTAAATCCCAGGTTTGTTAGACCCTTCAAGGTAATAAAAACGGTTGGAGACGTTGCCTACATGCTCGAGCTTCCTGAGGAGCTGAGCAGAGTTCATAATACGTTTCACGTGTCCAACTTAAAGAAGTGCCATGCCGACGAACCCTTAGCCGTTCCGTTAGATGGACTTTATTTTGATGACAAGCTTCAGTTTGTCGATGAACCTAGAGAGATCACAGATCATGAAGTTAAACGGTTGAAGCGAAGCCGTATCCCATTAGTCAAGGTTCGATGGAACTCCCAGAGAGGTCCTGAGTTTACGTGGGAACGCGGGGATCAATTCTGGAAGAAATACCCTCATCTGTTCTCAAAGACCGGGCCGTCGTCAAGTGCTGCGTCTTAAAGCCTTGAGGACAAGGCTCATCTAACCAGGGGAGACTATAACACCCCGTATTTTAGGACAATGTACGACGTTAATAAAGTCACTATTTATTTTTTTTGTATTGTACGCGTTTGTTTTTAATGGAAATCGTTAAGTTAAATCGCGTAAGCAAGAAATAATCAGTTAACGTAAACGGGCATCAAGCAAATTATTGTTTACGTCAAACAAGGGTTAAGTAATTATTTTGAGGATAATTATTAACATTACACAAGTTATTTTATCGGATACGTGAAAGTGTTTACGTTTCGCGATAAATGACAATTAGGTTTTCCCGGAAACCCTAAAAATTAACGTACGCTTCAACAAATACCTACGTTTATATACAATGATCGAAGTTTATAAAACTTTATGCATATGTATATATTTATACACGTCTCATATGTATATACAAGATAACAAATACTTTACAAAATACCAAGACTTTACAAAGTATACTTTTATATAAAAACTACACTTTACATTTTTATATAAAACTTTCACTTACACTTTTCTTTATAAAAACACAAGTAAACATTATATAAAAGAAATTAAACTAGAAAACACAAATCCTTGAAATCATGGGATGATTCCCATTATAGGAGACCAACAAACATAACCTTTAAACCCTTGTTTCCCTCCTTTCTTGTCCCCTTGAATCCCACGGCACAAGACCCCTCCCCCTTTGATTTTTCTAGTCAAACTTTGCAAGTAAATATCTTATAATCTCTTCCTATATATATCATGCATACATAAGAAAGTTTACTTACTCTTTTACTTAACAAAATTTCTTTCTTTCTCTCCCTTTTAAACCCAAAACCCACGGCTCAAATAGCAACCATAATCAATCCATACAAAATTTTTATACAATCCATACAACCCTTTACACATCAATCCTAAGGCATACTAAAGTGTTTTCAAGCATTGGTTCATCATTTGCAAGGATTAAGGAAGAAAAGGGAAGATTAGGGTTTCAAACCTAATCTAGGGTTTATAAGCTTGTAAGCTTTGGTTTTGAGTCTAAACACGGGTTTAGCACTTATTTCTCATCTCATACATCATCCCTAAGGTCTTCCTAATTCCTTCATACTTTTATTTATTATGATTTTATGTGTTATATGTTAATTATGGCTAAATCACCACTAAGGACTTTTTAATATGTAAAATGAGTTTTCACTTATGTTTATGAATTTATGCACTTATTCTTATGTCATATGGTTATATATATCATGGAAAAATGAATGTAAAAGTATGTTAACATATGGTTTAAGTATAAACATGTTTAGGTAATAATTAGGGTTTTATAAGGTTACTTAATTATTCACATGTGAAAGTAATGAAACTAAATTGTTAAACTTGTTACAATGACTTTATAAGGACTATGGATGAACTTGGACATTATTATAAGTATCACATATGTTAAAAATAGCTATTAGGGTTTTTAAAGTAAACTACTAAATTAAATAATACATAAAACAAGGTTTTTATAAAGATATACACATGAATACTTAGGGGCTGTTTTGAATCCGAAATTCATACAGTGGGTTTGACATAATATAATAATAATACGTCTCGTGACGATTCCAAAATGATAAGAAACTCGAAAAACCGATTTATAACGAAAAAGATACGTTAATTACGAGTTTACGACTATAAATACTTTTATAAAACTATTTTTATAAAAGTTACTATTCATTACAGAAACTAATATTTTTTTAAACATCTAAAATATGATATAACTTTTAATTACAAGATCGTACTCGAAAGAATCGCTAAAAACGGAACAATAACGAATAAATTATGACGTTTACGATAATTAAAGTTTATAAAAGTAATTTTATAAACTATGAACAGTAAAAGTACAATTACATCAAAAATACGGAAACCCAACTTTATAAAATATAATACATCTTTCAATAACAAAGACTACTCGAAAGAATCACTCAAATCAGTATTAAAAACGAAAAGTTAGTTAACGATTACAGAGTTTACGCTAATTAAAAACTAAAAACGAGTAAAAATAGCTGTTGTAACAGTAAAAACACTATTCATCGCAGAATATCAAAAACTTGAAAATGTAATATTTTTATCACTCGTCTGTACGAAACCGTGTACAGTAAATAAACGCGAGCAACGTACTTAAAACGACCGAATTAGTTCATTTTTTACGAAAAGTAAATTTATTAAAAAACGTTTTCACTTTATAAATATTATTTTACTAAAACGATTAGTCGGTGATTATGCTATATAGAATATTGATTGGAGTTATCAAGTGCTATAATACTAGGAGTTTCATAATGAGGGCCTCTACGGAATGGCGTATCGACGTGAGTTTGTTGATTTACATATAAAGTTTACCTAACTCCTCGTACTCATGTCATGAACCTCTTTAATTATGATAGCCGCCCGAACGATAGTACGATGTAACAACTATAGATTGTAATTAACGTTATAATTAAAGTACTACTCAGTACTTATACGACCTTAATTAAAAAGGTTGCATCTATCGTCTTGCGTGACGTTTATCTGTGATTATTTAGACTAATCTGTACCAAGGTGAGTTCATAGCACCCAACTTTTTACATTTTACTGATTAACTATTATTCAGGGTGAAAACATGCTTTGATTTATAATTGTACGCAAGTGTTATAAATAATTGATTAGTGTTTAGCCTAAGTAGCAATACCCTCCTGAGCCCATTATCAGAACTGCAATGCATAGTGTAGTAGTTATTCCTTATGTTAGCGCGAATGTATAAATAGATCTATTGGGAATTAACCTCCCCATATGGGTGGATTATCTTATCACCAGTCACCTGGCAACAACGTTGACCATGCGACTTGGATGTTGCGGTTACACACATCTTGTACGGGCAAAATAACTGCTAAATAAATAGCAAAAAAGGTTGAGCTTCAGTGTCAGGAGCTTAGTGCAAAACATAATCGGTTTGATGATTGTTGGCATATGATGTAACACACGGGGAAAGTCTGCGGTCCTGCAAAAATTTAAATACATAAACATATGAATTCACCAAATTTTGTTGACGATTTAAGCAATGTTTTCAGGAGGTCAATAGGCACGAGGTGCCCAAGATGCATTTAGGATTACATTTTGCAAATAGCACACTTAAAGAATTATGAGCATCATATATAAGGAAATAGTATTGTTGTCTTTGTAATAATTAAACAAGGAACAAAGTAAAGCTTTATGCTTTGTTATATGATCTTATAATTAAATCCAATGTATCAATTTAAAAACGACTATGTTGTGTCGTTCTTATATATATCTTTGTGCTGATTTGATCTTGAAGAACAACGCCCCGGAAAAAAAAACTCCATATATTCTGCGCGAACTATTGGGGGTGTTATAGAAAAATATATTGAAGGCTATCTTAACACACACAAGGTATGGATTCGATCTAGGTTTTAGAGAGAGAAATAGAGGTGGTTGGATGAACACTTAGTGAGAGAAAGAAAGAAAAGAAATATTAGATTACTATGTGAAAAACAAATGAACAACCAACACCCTTTCCATAGCATGGAAAGGGTTTATATACTTACACATAGGTGGCCGGTTGGGCTTTTACCATGGGCTTACAATGGGCTTTAGCTTAACTAGCCTACTAAGTTTCCAATATTACTTTACGAGTTATCTAATGATATAATGGAAGTAACCGATACTTTTTGTATTCCTAACAATCTCCCCCTAAGGGAGGTCACTCCATTTTATAAAACTTAAACCTAGCATACTATGCTTTGTCTTTAGTCTTGTGCTCGCAGACTTGTTTTCTTTGACTTTATTTTGTGAACATGATGTAGTGATCTTTGACTTTAGGCTTTATCTTGTTTCTTTAACTTGACTTGAATATGATCTTTAGCTTCTTGAGATCATCAACCAAGCATAATCTCTTATGATCAACTTGTGATCTTTTGCCATCTTGTGTACTTGTGACCTTCAGACCAACATGCTCATACTTTTCTTGATTTGATGACTTGAAAGCTTTAATGATGCATCTTTCTTGAAGTTCTTTAACTTTAACACTTCGTCGCTTCAAGAAGGACGTACGGTATCAGAGTAGCAGAAGTCTTGAAACATGTACTTGAGCTTTCATAATGTCTTTATATTTGTCGGTCGAGTATGAGCATGTGGCTATGAATCTTTGAGTCAGCTGGAACCAGGTACCTCCATCTCCATCTTTATATGAATCTGCAATAAAACAGTTAGCAATAAAGTTGGGGGACGAATATGGCTTTGTCATTCGCCCGTGTTTGGTTGGATTAACCTTCGAATCCGTGAGGATCGACCTGTGATCAGGTAGATTCAATTTAAGAAGAATCTCCTTGACAGGATTTCCAGCTTGCAGTATTGAATCTTTCTAACACATGTGTATTAGATTCATCGTACTCAGCATGTTCTCATTATCGGAACGTCTCAAAGCAGACAGCACGATAAGAGTGAACCAGTGAGTTACTGTCTCACCGATTGAATAAAAATTGATTTGAGAAAATCAATCGACGTGTCACTTGCTAAAGTGATTTTGCGACACATCGAGAGTTTTAAGCATTTCAAAATTCATCAACCGTCAATTCATATACTGGAACAAGTTTGATTCATATAGAATCGCACCATCGTTTCTTTCCAGTTGTCACAAGTTTGATTCATAAGAATCGCACAAGTCACCTACCAAGAGCTTGTTTGATGTTGGCTCAAGCAGGATTTCCATCGTCATTGTGAATACTTTAGTATCACTCTGATGTTCTGGAAAGATCATAAGGATAATGCGTAGGACTCTTGATATATTTACTTGTTATCACCGCGTATGAATTAACAAATATTTTATAACAATGTCCTAGTGAGATTTATGGATGATCTCTTTGGCTCTAGACTTGATAGTGCACCTTTGGTTTTAGTAATCGAAGGCTGGAGCAGACTTTCCTCTTTTCAATACCAACTAACTTAGAGTGAGAATGTCAATAGAAATGTGTTTAATCTCTGTGAGAAATGAAACATAAATCTTTTGAGAGATTTTGAGTGGCTAGGGAGGGTTGTGCATTGCATCACTAGGTCTATGATGTCAGTCTTCAATGTTAGCAATCATCTTTGTGATTCTGACAGCAGATATATTGACCCGGTTTTGCCTAAGTTTAAGGAAGGCTTCTTGTCCTTTTCACCCTTTATCTAACTTTTTCTTTTCAATTCTTCAACCCTTCAATTCTTATTGGATACTTCATGACTAACCAACCCATTGTGGTTTTTGTTCCATGCTAGCACATGTCCTCAGTCAGGCATTCTTCCCTTTTCTCACTTTACTCCTTTTTTATGTCATACCTAAGGACTTCTATTCTAACTAATAGAATGTCCCTGGGTAGATCCCTCTGGTTCTGACAGGATTATAGGAATAAATACTTATACCTAACCACCTTATAACTCTAATTAATTAAATACATGGTCAGTCTTTTGGTATTGTTCTCAGCCTTAAAACCATTTGAAAATATCAATCAAGGTACTTTGTGATATATAATCAAAACATTTAGTACCTTGATGGTTTTACTTTTCAGAAATGCTCCCCCTCAACATGTGCATTGATATTTGAAAATGTTTAGCACATGGAGGATGGAGTTCGCACTTGAGTCCATATAATCACATATTATTAGTTTCATATTTTAATCACATTTTCTCCCTTTATAAATTTTTTTAAATCTCTTGATATTTTGGATATCAATTGATTCAAATATGTATGAAATATAGGAGAAGAATGTTCTAATTATTCACAAGTTGTATTGGGAACATTTTAATGCCCCCTCTCAATTTTTGAGGGATATATAAGATAGTGCTGAGTACAATAATTTTGAAAGATTTTGAATTTACTAAGAAATTCTTGAAAAATTTGTACTCGAGCACTACTTATATTTACCATTTTCAAGTCTACACTTCATATATATATTCACAAGACTATGTATGAGACAGAACATGAATATGTTCAAACCAAAAATGACAAAGTCATTATGTCCATGTTAGCAACTTGTAGTCCGTCTCGATAATCTCCTTTTGGAAGTTGTCTTAGCTTCCCCCCGAACCAGCAATCCTTTCTTGAGTAGATTCAAAGATTTCTCGCAAGTCGCATTTAGAAGACTTGATGTATAAGGCCCAAATATCCGAAGTACACAATTAATCCTCTTTAATAATTTGATACCACAACACCAGAGTCAATTAAGTCCCGAATGTGCGCATTTTTCTTTTCAGGAATGTGATGATATGAATTGTAACACCAAAAATAACTAAATCATGGATGTAGACAATTAAACCTTTTAAGTAGTTGAAATGATAACACCTAAGTCAACTAAGTCCCAAATGTACACATTTCTTCCTGCCGGATACTAACTAACTAAAGGAATCATCATACTTATCAAACCTATGTGTACCTCTTTTGTCAACTAATCTACTCCTTCGAAACTAAGCTTAGTGATTAACTGATCGGGGAAACATTAATTGAATCAGAAACCTATCTTCTCACGCTTGAATAATTCTTCTCACACCACTTCCCCCTGGAAGTTCAACTGATGCATACTAAAAATAACAAGATATCTCTTCCCCCATGTGGTTGAAATAGTGCACCCAAAAGTAACAAGTTAAAACACTGATTTTCTCTGTGGTTATGACATTCGTCTTCCCGGAATGGCCTAAAATGAAAGAAGGCTATGGGCTCTATCACGTGTACTTGTTGTACCTTCTAGTGTATCTACTCCTTCCCCCTTGATGGTTTCGATACCTCGGAATCAGCAAAACCTTGTACGCACATATACTTGAGATCGTGTTCGAAGAATTAATAAGCTTAGATCTATTCCGTGAGAATCAACTTCAAGGCTTTTAAAACTATGAAAGTATTTCCAAGCATTCCTAAGTCTTTTTACAAACTATGAGGTGTTGGCAATATTGGTCGTATGTAGTTTAAAGCCTGAATTCACAAAGTCTCAAATTGAAAATAAGTCCCTAAAGTTTGAAACAAATGACATCTAAAGCCCTTGTAATTAAAATACATTAACTCCCCTTTAAATTATGACCACATTATAGCAAAACTTATCTTTTATACCGTGACATATTTTGAAAGACCATTTTAAAAGGATTATTGATGGTACTTATCTTCTCCCCTCAAAATTATGCCTCGGTTTTCTATTTAAAGGTAGTTGTCTTTTGGTGGTCGAATTGGTCCTTTGAAAATCTTTTTTGATTACTGATAAATACTCCTACTTATTCATTGTGAAGGACAACTTTTTACCAATAAAAAAAAGATATCTTCTTATTTTGACAAATAATTGCACTGGCAACCATACACATATTGTATATAGGCAGCACGGTTGAGTAGCAAGTAAACACAAGCCAGTATTTAAGAATATAAGAATGTCATACCCGTGAAAAATAAATTTCCCTTTGAGGAGGTCAAGTTTATATTTTAATGTAAATACTTTCATTTATAGATGAAGAGCGTGGCTGCTATCAGAAAATAATAGCAAGCCTTTTTGGCATGTTTTTAAAAGCTTTTGAACTTCTGCTCCGAACTTCAATTTACAGCCTCCGTAACATTATTAAAGCATTTCTAAGCCGTAAAAGTGAATCGAGTTTATCAGAAGAACAATGCCATAGATACATATTTTAATATAATTTTTTTGATTTTTTATTTGTTTTTGAAAAATTTAATATAAAAGAAAAAATTTTTGTTGTTTTTACTTTTCTTATGTACATATAATATCGACGGATAAACCGCGATTAACCACCTTAACCCTCCTCTTCCTCTGTAAGAACGTTTTAGCGTTTGCCGTAGACCTGCTGTCCATACCGAGCTTTTCGATCAAGAAATTAAATCTTTCTCTTGGCAAGGGTTTGATATAGATGTCAGCCAGTTGATATTCCGTCTGAACAAAATAAAGTCCCACTATTCCATTCTCCACCCGCTCCTTTATAAAATGGTAGCGTACATCGATGTGCTTGGCTCTTGAGTGTTGAATGTTGTTGCAGCATAGAGCAATCGCACTTTTGTTATCGCAGTACAGAGGAATCTTATTGAATTGAAAACCATAATCTGTTAGCTGTAAACGCATCCATAGGATTTGAGCACAACATCCAGATAAGGCAATATATTCAGCCTTTGTACTCGAGATCGCAATGCTCTTTTGCTTCTTTGAAGACCAGCTAACAAGTTTATCACCTAAGAATTAAGCGCTTCCTGATGTACTGCGTCTAGTGTCTGACACCCCGCATGATATGCATCTGCATATGCTGTTAGAGACATACCGGTATCCTCTAGAGACCTATGTTAATGGTTCCCTTTAGGTATTGAAAGATCCGTTTAACCACATTTAAGTGCTTTTCGATAGGCTTTGCATGATACCGGGCACATAAGTAGACTGCATAAATAAGGTCGGGTCTACTGGATGTCATATACATGAGTGTTGATCCCAATCCTAGATCGATTCCTTAGGTTTTCTAAGGTTAAATTACCTTGGATAAATCTAAAATAACTTGTTGTAGAAACTTTGTATGTATACTAAAGTGTATGCGGAATCTACACCTTAATACCTAGAAGTATTATGAATAAATTAGTAATCTTGAATAAACAAAGATATAACCATACGCTCTAATATTATTAGATTAATAATACAAATACTCTTCACTAGTACTAGGTATACAACTTTAAGCTTTTATGAATCTACTTGACAACATGAAAACTTATGAACTGTGAACATGATATCTAAACTCATGACCTAGGGCCTCCTTTTATAGACAATTAGTCCTAGTCCTGCTTACAATACATTCCAAGAGTAATCATAATCTTTTCTAAAACTTAAACGTAATCTCTAAACAAATACATTAAGTATATCTTATACAAAAATATCTCAATATATCTCACAAGAATACTTGTTCTCCAAACAATCTTTATCTCTTTAAACCATCTTTATCCTCTTGATAGTAGTAAGTCTTCAAGCAGTTGTAATCACCAGCATAAACTTTTTGTACCAGCAGCACTGAGCAGTAGTAACTTTAAGAATCCTTGAAGTCTTTTAAGTCCCAACAATCCTCCCCTAAAACTTTGATGTTCATACTTCTAAAATCCTTCAAGTTTCATTGTAAAAAGTCTCATCACTAACAGGAATAGATGCATTCAAGAACCTTTTTATATTGCCCTTTTTGCTGCTTTACCATAAGCTTAGAAGCAGATATGTAGCACATCCTCATTAAAATAATCCATTTTAAAGTTTCTTGTTTAGCATATTGGTGATTGTTATTGGTGTGAGGGGATATCTCTTTTCAACTAACATGAAGATGTGCATATTTCCAAACCTTACAAAGTGCACTCCACTTGAATCATATATTTTCCAAACATTCACTGTATATCCTTATAGATTTCTCCATACTTCACTTCTAATGTCTGGTTCAAACATGACTTTTAAATCTCCCAACAACACTCTTTCATGTTTATCTTCAAGCCTTGCATCACCATGCTTTGTTTTGACTAACTTCCAAAGAGTCTCCAAATCTTCTCTGTCAATATCTTGAAACATCCTAATCATTGAAGAATATCTCTTAGAACTTCCATCTGCTCAAATAAATTGATAATGCATCATTATTCCTTCTTTAAGAAGCTTGTATTCAACAATCAATGGTGGTTTGGTAGCAAGTGGTATAGCATCAATTGCTATTTCATCATCTTTGACAATCACCAGATGCTTTTTCAGCTCAGCTTCATCATCTTCTTCAACTTCTTCATAGCAACATGTCTTTCAGTTATCATCTTCTATCTCTGTAATCTTTGAAGATTCTTGTTGTTGCTCTTTTCCTACTCTTTTCCTACCAAGCATCTTCTTTCTGCTGCCTTTAGCTTTCTCGTCACTACTTTCTGCCTTTTTTGACTTATCAGATTCTAGTTCATCCTCTACACCTTTTGAACTTTCTTCTGTTCCCTTTTTACTTTTAATTACCTCAGAATCTATAGGTATAAAAGTATTTACTCTCCTTATTTCATTATCAAACATCTTCTGGATTTCTTCATAGCTCTTGCTCTTCAACTGATTATGTTTGTATCCACCCATGTTTTTAAGATAGGTAGACATTGATTCCTCTTTTAAGCTTTAGTTGGTCTCACCTTGTTCTTCTTCAATAGTTATCTCACCTTGTTGTTTTGTTTGTAGCCTATGAGTTAACTCAAAATCTGCCTCCATCATAGCTTGTGTATTATCCCATGACTCAATCAAAGCTATGTTGGATTTTTCTTCTTGTTTCCTTACAAGCTTTTCTTCTTTTATAAGTTCAGCCTCCAACTGAGCTTGAAGATTTCTTGCCAAATCTTTATCAAGAGCAACTTGATCTTTTTGTTTTAGAGGAACTTCAGGCTCAATCATAATTCCTTTGCCTTTGTCTTTAATCATTGAAGGTTGTGCTTCTTGTGGAGTTCTGAATTCACTTGGCTCCTGTACTACAACCCCTCTAGCCTTGGGTCTTGTAGTTGTTGTTGTTGTAGCAGCAGTAGTAACAACTTTAGGTTTAGCTACTTTGATTTGAATAAGTGTCTGAGTCAAAGTGACTTCTTCAATAGTTGTAGGAGCATCACTATCTTCAACACAAGTATCTACCTCTCTTTCCTTTGCACTCTGCTCTTGATTGTCACCAACTGGCATATCTACATTTACTTCATCACCATGAAGATCATCTATATTAAACATATCTGCATCATCAGACCTCCTCTGGGTATCATCAACTAAAGAAACATCAGCATCCTTATCAATGTCTTCTATACTCCTCCCCTGTTTGGATGCATCTTCATGATCACCTAAACTCTCCTAATCTTCAGAGGATTCAACTCTCCTAGACATACCAACTTTCTTTAGTCTTTTCAAACCTGTAGTTCTTGATTTCTTTTTCTTTTCCAACTTCTAGACCCTCTTTTTTAAATCAGCAATCTCCTTTGCTTGAGCATCCTTTGCCTTCTCTAAATCAAGAACATGTTTTTGTAAATTAGTACACAAAATCATCAATTCAGATAGTTGCATGCTATCCTCACCACTGAGAGGTGGATCATTGGAAGGTGTAGGAACACTGTCATCTTGTTGTGGCTCCTCTTGGGTAACTGCAGTGTCCTTCCTCTGTTCCCTCTTGGACTGTTTCTTCTTAGATCTAGAGGATGGTGGTTGAGTAGGAAGGGGTGTTTGAAGAGAATCAGTAGGAATACCTGAATCTACACCCTCATCTTGAGTAGGTTGAACCATCATTGTTTCAAACAAAGGTGTTATCCTCCTAGAAAAATCATTTCCTTCTCTTTTCATATTGGCAAAGATTTTCTTTGTGTGTGAAGGGTTAACATAAATCTGCTTGTGGTGTGACATATCACCAAGCTGTTGATTAATGAAAACTTGTAGAAATCGTGGATACATCAGGAATTTAACCCCTCTATCTAAGTGTTTCACCATAGCATCAAAAATGTACTTTAGAACAGATTAAATCTTTGGTTTGATAGCCAAGCATAAGAATAAAGAAGCCATGTATCTACTGAATTCATTCCATGCAGTGGATTTGGCACTAAGGCATTATGTAATAGTGTGAATTAAGTACTTCCACTGTGGAGAAAAGAAAGCTTTATAAAAAGTAAGCTTTTGAGACGGTTTTTCATACCCCATCCGTGCCAGTTCTTTAAAAATAGTAGCAGTTGGCAAGCAATCAGTACCTCCTGCATCTTCCAAGTGAAGATCACTCCTAATGCTTGTCTTCATGATGATCAGCTTCTTTTTATCAATTAGGGCTTGTATCTGACGTACACCATTAACCGTTTTTGCCTTTGCGGTTGCCCAGAATTGTTGAATGCAAGATGTGTAGATTGTAGGATTAACAGTCAATGCATAACGAATCAGATTAGCGTTAAGAAAATCAATAATCTCATGAAATCAATCACTTTCAGCTAGGGGTGTTATCGGGTTGGGTTGTCAGGTTATCGGGTTAATCGGGTCGGGTTGAATCGGGTTTTGACTTTTGAAAATATGACCCGCAACCCGACCCGATAAGAGATCGGGTTATCGGGTTCGGGTCTAATGGGGTTCGGGTTATGTCGGGTCGGGTCTAGTCGGGTTCGAGTTGACCCGATAATAATATTAAGTATTAATAATGTGTCTTGAAAATAAACCTGCAATTAATTTATGAGTATAGTATTGCGTTATTTAAGTAAAAAGTATATAACCTACACCATTATTAATATTAAATATTACATTTATAGTTAGTTTTTACATGCTTAATGAGTTATAATCTTCTAGTTTGAAAAATATTACGCATGATGTTACTGCATTGTTGAACAGCAAGTAAAACGTAAGAATGAAAACAAACGAAATAAAGATCATGCTACAATTGCTAGTATTAGGACTTACGGATACTATACTGAACAGTAATGAATTATAGAGTAGTGAATCATGGAATATAAATAATGTTGCCTTCTAAACGTTTACTGAAAAAAAGGTGCATTAAATTTTCGGGTCTTATCGGTTGACCCGATAACCCGATAACATTAAGAACTCAACCCTAACCCGACCCTATAACAATGTCGGGTTATCGGGTTCGGGTCAAAATAACCCAATAAGCATTTTCAACACGATTAAACCCGTCCTGATAAGGCTTATCGGGTTCGGGTTCGGGTCGGGTCAACCCGACCCTATTGACACCCTTACTTTCAGCGGGTTTTTCCAAGAATGCGACCATGTTGTGAGTATCATCAAAAGTTAGGGTTGACATTGTGTTGTGGTTTTGATGATCAAAGATGAAATTAAGTTAGGGTTTATGGTTAGAGAGTGTTTGAATGATTGAAATCGAATAAAGAATCGAATAAAACCCTGAATCAAAGTATTTATAGAATCACCCTCAGCAACATTAACTTGAACTAGGAGCACTAAATTAGGCCTAGCAGCATTAACTTAAACTGACAGCACAAAGTTATGCCCTAACATAAGTAAGTTAACCAATAACCTAAGACTAACAGCATTAAGTTTTAAGTACAGGCACTAACTTTCAATTTCTTTCAAAAAGGACCTTATATTAGTCAATTGACCTTCTCACAAGTTTTCTTTTTTCTGTTTTAAGCTCACAATACTCTCAATACTTTTTGCTCACATAATCCACTATTTATGTTTTTATTCATAATCATCTCTTCTATCTATTTTAAATTCACTTAAATCTCTCATTTCTTTTGGCCTTGCGCAATCACTCTGTCTGTTTTATTCAACATATTTGAAAGTTTGTAGCAAAGTTCCATCAAATCCAATAATTCTTAACTGTCCTCGCCCACTTCTAAGTATTTAACCTCTGAGAGATGGTGGGTTATGGACGTTTAGATTAAGCCAAACTATATTGAGCACCACAACCCGCCAAAAATAAGGTACTTAGGCACATTAACCTGGGACCACTACCTGAACCAATTCCCTAAGGACTTGAACCATTAAGTGTTGCCATGGATTGAGTCTTATTTGATGTTACCACTGGCCTGCTCTGCTTCTAAGCTAGAAAGCAGCATTTGCAGCCCTTTTCCAATCTGTCTCCAACTCCTTATGGACAGCCTCATCACCAACCTTTACAGGGGGACCACTAGACTGAGGTATCTTGGTGTCTCGACCTCTTTTGACATGCCTAGATGTTTTTGATTCTTTTTTAACACAATTCTGATATAACATATCCTTCCATCCATGCTTTGATTGTATAAATAAGTTGCCTCCCCTCAAATAATGCTTCAAGGGATAAGAGTTTGCTCAACAGTTGTAACTTGGCGCCCAACAGTAGTAACTTTTGCCTGGCAGTAGTAATTTTTTGCCTAGTAGTATTAAGAGATGTATAACAGTATTAACTCTGTCTTTAATAATTATACAATGAACAAGCTTTCTATTCAACACAAGCACACTAGAAAAGACTAATAGACAAGTGAATAATTCTGAGGATCTATATTTAATTGCATACCCAGAATAAAAGTTAAAACTGTTATCCAAAACATAACTTACCCCGTCAACCAATCTTCAGAGGTGACGCATTCAACATCAGATATTATTAAGCTTTTCCTCAGGTGTTAGTCCCATAGCCAAAATAAACACAATCCAAAGTATTTCTTCTGACAAGCATTAAGTATGACTACTAACAGTTTAACAAGCAGTTTTAAGTATAACTAGCAGTAACTAATTATACTTAGCAGTACTAATTGACAAGACTAACAGTACTAATCCTACAAAATTTTACAAAAACATAAAGAATATAGACATTAAGATTAAGCATCCATACTGAGACCAAAGGTACTGAAACCTCCAGCATCAAAACTTTTTGTAAGAAGATCTGCAACATTATAATCAGTATGAATTTTAACCATTTGTATTAACTTTTTAGCATTGCAATCTCTTATAAAATGATGCCTAATCTCTATATGTTTTGTTTTAGAATGTTGAACAGGATTTTCAATAATGCAGATAGTACTGTTATTGTCAATATTAATGACAGTATTCATGAAATTGTACCCATACTCCAGCAATTAGTTTTGAATCCAGAGTACTTGTACACATCGACTAGCAGCAACCACATATTCAGCTTCAGTTGTAGAAGTGGCAACCATAGTTTGCTTCTTACACTGCCATGATATCAACCTGTTTCCCAAAAACTAACAACCTCCAGTTGTAGACTTCCTATCTTGAGTTGCTCTAGCATAGTCACTATCAGTATAAGCAACTAATTCAAATGGAGAATCCCTAGAATACCAAAGGCCTAAAGTTGGTTTGCCTTTCAAATATCTAAAAATTCTCTTTACAGCTAAGAGATGTGATGTCTTTAGAGTAACTTGAAATCTGGCACATGCACATACTATAAACATAATATCTGGCCTAGATGCTATGAGATACATCAAAGATCCAATCATAGATCTATAGAGATGTACATCAACATCATCAGCATCTCCATCTTTGACTAAGGGCTTTTCCAGATCAACTAGAGTTGAAGCAGACTTCACATTAGTGTAGTTGAATTTCTTCAAAATCTCAGCTACATATTTATCCTGACTGATTCCTTCTGTTGTACTTGTAATCCTAGAAAGAAAGTAATTTCTCCCATAGAACTCATCTGAAACTTATCCTTCATGAGCTTCTCAAATCCAGTACACAGAATCCTTCTTGTTTAAAGAGCAAAGATAAGTCCTCAACATAAACCTGTACAGAGAAAAATATCTCCTTTTGCATCTTGATAAATAAAGTATGATCTATCTTGCCTCTTTTAAACCATTGCCCAACATATAGTTATTCCAAGAGTTTCTACCATGCTCGTTGGATGCTTGATGCACAACCATAAAGGTGCCTTAAAACCACCTTGTAACCTTTGTCCGGATGGTCAAGATCTAAATCCTGGTGGTTGAGAACATAAACTTCTTCCTCATAATCGTTCCATATAAGAAAGAAGCACTCTTAACATCTATTTGATAAACCAGAAATACCCATAAAAGAAGCATAGTCTAAATGAATCTTATTGCCTTTAAATTCTATTTTGCCATGAGGAGCAAAAACTTCTTTCACAGTCAATACTTCTCTTGTCTATGGCCCCTATCAACAAACCTGATTTATTTCCTAATTCATGGGGAATCCCACCTTTCATCTTTCTTGATTTTAAAGACCCATTTTGTTCCAATGGCCCTCTTTCTAATAGGCAAATCCACAAGTATCCAAACATGTTGAAGTTGATTACAAGAAGTTCTTCCCTAGCATTGCTTCCGACCCAATAAGAAATAAGATAGAGCTTTAGCAATCTTGTTGTCAATCTATGATAGGAAACAAACAATAAATACGTATTCCCATGTAATCATTTGGTTTTCTGTTCATATACTGCACTGAGAACCCTTATTCAGAAGTAGGTTTTGTCATTCTTCTTGTCTGAACATATGACTTCACATCACCAATCACATTTTTAATTAGATGATCCTTATGAATTCTTGTATTGGGAGTGGTTGGAACTGTATAAGAATTTGTGATGTTCCCCAAATCAACTTCTGGTTCATCTTCATTACTAAAGAACTCAATATGAGTGGCTTCAAGTGTATGACTAGCTCCTATTGTGAACATGTATTTAGGGTTATCTTGATCATTTGAACCAGTAGTATTAACTGATGGATCAACAGTATTAACTTCAGAACTGGCAGTAGTAACATGTTGTCCTGCAGTATTAACTTCTTTAGGACTGCTAACATCATCAGACTTATCTTGTTCATCATTCTCATTATCTGGACCATCTCCATCCTGCTTTTGATCATCAGAAGCAAATTTTGATTCACCATTATCAACATCCTTGTAAGGCGAATCAAAGTATGAAGCCTTTTTCTAAATTGGCATCACAATGCAATCTTGACTGATTTCTTCTGATGTACATGCATTAAGTTCTCTTTGTGTACCTGGAGATTTACTAGAAATTGTACCTGTAGTAACTAGTACATAGTTCATAGATTAGGTTAGACAATCAATATCAAACAACCACTTTGGACCATTCCCTTCTATCATAGGCTTATTCTCTAAAATCCCAATATGCAAGTTTTCTTTTACTCTCCTGGTTCTAGTGTTGTATACCCTAAAAGCTTTACTTACCAAAGAAATAACCAACAAAGAAACCCTTCATCACATTTTCATCAAACTTGTCCTAAACGTCTAAAGTATTAAGAATAGTAACATACACCAAATGTCTCATAAAACTTAGAGCATTATAAAATCCTCTAAAAAGGTCATAATGTGTCTTGTTATGAGGCTTGACTACTAGACCCTAATCTTGTACATAGCAAGCATACTAACTGCATTTCAGCCAAATGTGGTATGAGTAACGTTAAGAGATCACTAACCTTGTTCTAGCAGCCTTATTTAGTGTCCCTATTCCTCCTCTCACTCAGCTATAACCATTTTCGCTGAGGATCATGGCTACAACTATAATTCTCCAATACCTTTTTCTCTACAAAAATCATCCATAACTCTGTTCTTAAATTCAGTTTCATTATCACTTCTGATTATTTTCACTTTCTTATCCACTAGATTTTCATTTTCCGTTGATAAAGTTCTTTAAGATCTCACAGGTTTCTCCTTAGTTTCTAAAAAGAAAACCTATGTAAAACCACTATAATCCTCAGTGACTAAACTAAGCAATATTCTTAACATTAACACCTACTCAACAAAATTGGACCAAACAGATCCATATGTAGAATAAACAAAGGCTTAGTAATTGGATTTAGAACTTTGGACTTAAAAGAAGCTCTGTGTTGCTTCCCTTTAAGACAAGCAACACAGGTTTGGTCATTTTCAAAACGTTTTGTAGGAAAACCACTTTTACCGAGTATATCCCTTTAACAAGCTTATTTATGTTCTTAAAATTAATATAACCAAGCCTTCTATGCCAGAGCATTGATTCATCTGATGTAGCCTTTGCAACAAGACAAGTTAAACTCTCTTTAGGAACAATGTTCTTTATATCAAAACTATACATGTTGTCCTTTCTAGGAATTTTAAGAAGTATCTGACTTTCATCAGGCAACTTAAAATTAGGAGATAAGACAAGACATTCAGTGTCAGTAAAAAGGACATAGTTCTTTTTGTAACACATCTATGAGACACTAAAAAGATTGAACTTTAGCTCATTCACAGAGTATACATCATCAAAATCAAGATTATCAGTTTTAAGTGTACCTTTACCAGTAATTCTACCACCATATGCTCCTCCCCCAAATGTAACATAACGTCCATTAAATTCCTTGAAATTTAAGAGATAAGCCATGTTCCTAGTCATGTGCCTTGAGCATCCACTATCAACAAATCCTTTATCATTCATTTGTGGCTTGCCCTGCACATAAAGATAAGGAAATTAGTTTCCTTTGGGGACCCAAGCCATTACTGACTTGGATCTGCCTCGTGTATCAATGTAGTTGTATCTGTTGAAAACAAGTAATGCACCATTAGGTCTGGTGGGTCTCCAAACCCAACATGCTGAGGGCTTAACAGCATTGACCCCTTTTTCCCTGACAGTATTAACTGATGTTGTATATGGCCTAGCAGTATTAAGTGGTGTTAGGCCAGATTTCAGCAAAACTGCTCTTGGAGTCATATTTCTGTGGGTACTAGGGTGAGAGGTTTTAGCATAGTAGTTATGATCCACCCTGTTGTAATTATTCCCAGTCACCATCTTTTTCCTCTGATGGTGATGACAGGTTGTCTGGACATGATTAAAACTTCCACAAATAAAGCAAGCTTTGTTATACATCACAAAATTACTTCCTAGTTGATTAGACTTTTGACCATTCTAATTTCTTTGATTCCCTCTAGGACTTTGTGATCTATACATCTCAGAATACCTAACTGACTTTCTAACTGGTTTTTCATTATTTTTAGGTTTGACAAACTCTACCTTTTTAGCAGTATGAAAAACAATTTCTTTATCAACATTAAGTGGAGACTCAACAGAGCTATTCTCATCTACAGACACAGAGCTATTCTCATCTACAGACACTTGTTCTTTTACCAAAGAGTTATCAGTATTTTCCTCAGAAACAAAGATAGACTTTAGCATAGTATCCCTAGGACCATATCTTTAAAATT
>BQNB010128564.1:0-19261 GCA_026074375.1 Tanacetum coccineum
ATTATCGGCCATCGTAACTACGGGAGGAGCTTGATTTTCAATTGGTTCTACAAGATTAAATGGTTCAACAAAAGTCGGGTGGACTTGTTGTTGTTGACAGTTAAAATTACGAGATTGAGAACGAGTGGGCATGCACTAAAATATAAAAAGAAAATTTATACTAAATTTTTTTTCTCTTTTTTTTTTTGGTTTTTCAACAATGTATTCACAGTGTATTTTAATAACGGACAATGAGATAAGACACTTAAACCTAATAATCAACTCGCTTCTCGGTAACGCTTTAAAGAGAAAAACGCACAAAGGAGCGGAGGAGTAAGAAAGCGCGAAGCTATTAAAAACCTTTCTCCTTTAGGGTCGTAGTTCCTAGGAACAACCCGCCTTATACCCCTCTTAGAGTTTGTTTAACTTTTAAAGGTGAAACGTACCTCGCGAGAGACACAAAAGGTAAGTTTTTGATCTTTGGTTCGGGAACTTATTAATGATAATACTTCAATTGAAAGTATTATATTGATGGTGAATTTTATTTCTTTTTATGGATAATTTTTTAATTTTTTTGATTTTTTTTATATTATATATATACTAATAAAAGAAAAATCTTTTTGTATTTTTTTATATGAAAATAAACAAAATAACTTCACACGGAAGGATCTTCAAACACAAATTGTCAAACGCAACGACAGTCGTATACAATCCTTCCCGGCAGCGGCGCCAAAAATTTGATAAACTCTTGATCAACCCTTTTTAAATATATATATATATAAATAATATAACATAAAAATCTACTTAGAAATATATAAATAAGAGGATAATTAATAAATTGAGTTAAACCCGGAGTGGGGGTACGGGAGTTTTGGGAGTATTATTCTCGGGTCGTTAATCCCCAACGAGGAATGCAATTGAAGTCAGAGTCGTTTTGATAATCGATGCTTGAATGGAACAAGATTATGATTGAATTTCTAAAACTACGGGAAAATTAAGGCAAACACTTAAACTAAAAAAACAAAATAGGGCAAAACAAATTTAAACTAAAATGCAAAACGGGAATCCTAAAAACGAGAACTTAAAAACTAGTTCTAGAACAAATAATAACCTAAAAAATGCAAATTTAGTTTTCTAAACCTCTAAATGACAAAAGAAAATTTTCTAAAAAAAATATTTATATTTATTTTGACTTTTTTATAATTTTTTATGAATTAAAACTATTTAATCTATTTAAAATTCTAGAAAATAACAAAATTAACTCCTAAAATTCCAAAAAAAAATGATTTTTTTACTTAGAAAAGTCTTAAATATCATAAAAAATCAAAAAAAACATTTTTCACTTTAATTTATAATTAAAAACTATTTCTAGAATTAATTTAAAAAGCTAAAAATGCAAATTTAAAATCTCAAGAAGATGAGAAGATTTTAACTTTGTAAACTAAAACAATTTATTTAAATCTAAAAAACTATTTTTTTGTAATTTCTGAATTAATTTTACTATTTTTTTAAATGATTTTCTAAATTTCCCTTTGAACTTCAAAAAAAATAAAGAAAAATAAGAAATATTTGTTGGAAAAATCTAAAAAAAATGCAGAAAAAGTCCTAAAAGTTTGTAAGGATCCTTAGGTAAAATAGGCTGGTTAGCCGTAATCGGAATAAGCTCTAAAAGCTAAAATAAGCTGTTGAAGTGATTATATGAAAATGGGATGAAAAGTGTTATAAGTTAAAGTTATGCAAAATAAATCGGAAAGAAAGAAAAAGACCCAAGGGCGCTACTAGTGGTAGTGAGTGTGTGTTGCAAAAACATTTGGTGAATAGGGGTGAGGTCCCGGGTTCGAGCCTTGCTCACCTGAGATTTCCCTCAATTCCCAAATGTTTTTTAAAACCCATTTTTTTACAACTTTGAGAGGGATTAAAAATAAGCACTTTTTACAAAAATACCTTTTTTATAAACCATGAATAAGCACTAAAATACGCTGAATGAGGGACAGATTAAGCTTAACTATACTAAACCTTAAAATGCTAACTGCTTGGCTAATTTAAGCACTAAAAAGCAAATGACAATTCAAAATAAGCTAAGACAGATAATAAGCTATATCTAAAAAGCACTTAAGAACAAAAATAAGGCATACAATAAGCTAGATGACCAGTATATTCAAAAGCTATAAAACTTAGAAATTTTAAGCTAAAATGCAAATAAGCTCAAAACTAAAGGAAAATAAGCTAAAGGGGACTTATACTAACCCAATAAGCTATACTAACCTAGAATAAGCAAATGCAATAAGCTTATAAACCTAAATAAGCAAATAGTTTTTTAGCCAAAACTGATAAGCAAAAAGGCCAAGAGGGACTTTTCTAGCTTAAAAATAAGCTAGCAAAAATGAACCTTTATTGATTAGGTGGCTTATACCACTAAAAGATTGGCCAAAAAGGTACAATAAGCAATAACGGAAAAGCAGTTTGAAATTCAGATAAGCACTTTAAAAAAGCTTCATAAAAAGGCTATCTCACACAGATTCAACACTTAGACAAATTTTTCAAACTTTTGCAATCTTAACAAAACACCAATTTTGAGCTTAAAAATAAGCAAACAAATAGAACCTTATGACTATATAACCTACAAACAGATAATTTTAGACCTCAAGAACAAGAATCAAAAATCGAAAAACCATTTTGAAATTCAGATTAAGCCATAAAAAGCAAATGAAAAAAGCATTTTCTCAAATTTTTTCAACACTTAGCAATTTTTGCAGTTTTGGCAAAACACAAAACTAATAATGCAGACTAATGACATTGTTCCTAACCTGTTTTAGCAACTTAGACAATCTCAATAACTTCACAACAAATCCCAATAAGCAAAAGCACAAATTCAAATAAGCAAAATGCCATGTGCTATAATGCTAAGTTTTTAACCACAAACTCTTAAAACTTTGAAAATGAGATTTAACACTTAAAAACTCAAACAAACTGAATTTTTAGACTAATTTAAGCTAAACTAAATTGACTCAATTGTCAAAATTCAATTTTTACCCAATTTGACCCATTAAAACAGTTAAACCAAACATCCCTTTAAACACTTAAAAGCTTTTTAAACTTGATTTAGACTGATTATTTAAGCTCACAAACTACCAAGGACCAGATGTTAATTAGCTATACTCATCAATATTAAAGCATATCTCAATATAAAATAAGACTAAAATAAGTGTCATAAGCCCAGCAAATCCCGGATTATATTCCAAAAGCTTTTTTGAGTGATTTTTGAGTAAAATAAATTTAATACCTAGCCTTATCATCAACTGTCTTCACATTACACTCCCTAGCAAAATGTCCCAATTGAAGACATTTGTAACATCTAACTTTTCTTCTGTCAAATCTGGCAGGCTGCTGATTGTTGTAGTTCATCTTTCGTCCTGCCTTCTTCTCAAACCTGTTAATCCTCAAAGAGAGCATAGCCATTTGCCACTTTAAGTCCATTTCTTCCATCTCCAACTGATCAACCTGGTCAAAGTCTTCATAGATCATATCTTGATCTTGTTCATTCTCAGCAACAAAAGAATGCAGAACACATTCCATTACGTTATCAGAACGACCAGAAGTCTGAGAAACTGATGGAACAATACGCTGCTGATCAGAATAAGTAGGCTTTGAGCCAGAACAAGCAGTTCCAATGAAAGCAGAATGAGTGGGAGCAGCAGCAACTTTCACACCATAACTATGACCAATTCTGACATCAAGTTCAAGTGACCTTAGTTTGTTATACAGGTCATCAAAACTCATTGACTCAAGGCCACCTCTTGTTTTTAATGCCAAAGCAACTTGCGACCACGAAGAAGGAAGGGCTCTTAGAAACTTCAGGTTGATGTCATCATTGTCTGGCCTTGCCTGCACTTGATTCAACTGACTCAGAATCTTCTGAAATCTGTCATAACCCTTATGTAGGCCTTCTTCTTCTGTCACAGAGAATTCTGCAAACTGCTGTTTAAGCATAGTCTTCTTCATCTTCTTCGATTCTTCATTCCCACCAAACCTAGCCTTGACTGCCATCCAGATATCCCTTGCATCATCATAATGATGAAAATCGGGCATATGATCTTCAGGTAGAGCCTGAAGCAACAAGGTTCTCACCTTATTTTCCCTTTGTACAGCAACATGTTCATCAAGAGAAACAGGAGGATGAACAATTGTATTTCCTTTTGCATCTTTTCCCAACCTCTTTGGGCTGTTCCCTTGCTGAACAATCCTCCAAAGATTATGATCAGCATTCTGTATCCAGTACTCCATCTTCATAGCCCATATCTCATATTTTTCCTTCTCTAGATAAGGAAATTTTGCATTGTTGGCAGAGATAGTGGCTGTTTGGAACTGTTGAAACTGTTGTGACTGGACATTATTAGGGTACTGCTGACCAGTCGGGTTGGTTTGTGCAGGATGAGTATGTTGAGTGTGAACAGCAGGTTGTGAGAAAGCAGTCTGAGTGAATGTAGGCATTGGTTGTATGGGTTCAGGCATGAAGGTATCATCTTGAGTGAATGAAGGTGAAGCAGATGGATTAGGCATGAAGGTATCATCTTGAGTGACTGAAGGTGAAGCAGATGAATTAGGGATAGGATACGTAAAGGGTGACTGAGTAGGTATAGTAGGCATGGGTTCTGACATAATTAAAGATTAGAGAAAACAAGGTTTTGATGTGGTACTACGTAATTCTTCTTTATCAGAGGCTCTCTCCAGGCTCTGATACCACTTGTTAGGATCTAGAACTAGATAGATCTTCTAGCCTTTGAGAATGTATAGTACTTATGTAATCACAAGCACATACGTGAGAGACTCTATCAAATGTTTAGGCGGAAACTAAACGATTCAATAAAGAAGAATACTATGAATAACGATCCTCTATGGATCTCTCTATTGATAATAAATTGATTTTGTGTTTTTACAATCGGTGTCCAACCCTAATGCTAAAGGTTTCTTTTATAGAGAAGAAACCCTAAATTAGTCAACAAGAAAACTAAAATCTCGTAAGAGATATACATCAATATCAATCACTTCCTAATTTATCTCATTCCTATATTAATGAGATAATACTATAATTATAATTCCTTAATTACATTAATTACGTCTATAAATAACAATCAGCAGATTCTATCTCTGTCAGCAGGAACGAGAACATGACCAGCAGAAACATAATCAGCAGGAATGCTACTTGAACTGCCAGCAGGAACATTATCAGCAGGAATGCTATTTAAACTGTCAGCAGGAACGACTTAGTGCTATCAGCAGAAACGAACATGTCTAACAGCAGAAACGACACTTAGTCGTTTTTAATTTGTCCCAACAATCCTCCCCTAAACTTGGTTTTGACTCCGTTAATTCCAAGTTTCTAGATAGATCTTCGCAAAACAAGAGGATTGAGTGGCAGCAGAAACAAAGTAGTCAGCAAATATTTATGAAGACAGCAAGAACAAATGAACCAGCAGCATCGTAAACACCAGCAGATACAATGTAACCAGCAGCAGAAACCGGAGCAGCAGCATCCAAAACAGCAGCATCAAAAGAGCAGCATTTACCAGTCTTTGCAGCAACATAAGTAGATTTGATAAGCCTTTACCAAGTAGCTACTCACTCTTGGGCTAGATGATACTTTGGTGAAAACAGACACCCTGGTGTAACAATAACCAGTCCAATTTCTCAGAACATGAATCAAGGGTGAATTGGAATACCCTAACAGTTTTTGGCAAACCGTCACAGCCATACAACGGATTTGATACGTCTTTACCTGTAGCCGTTTGCTCAGGACTAGCCAACTCTTCATACACAGAGTAATATGGTGAGTTGAGCAGTCATAGTTGCAGGAGAGTGCTTTGACTTGGTGGAACACCCACAAGAGGACAATTGGTGTTGATGCTGCATATGCCATGAAATGGGATGGACTTATGAGGTTGAAGACAGAAGTGTACTGGCTGAGGAATGAAATCTAGAAGATGGAGACTGAATTATGGAATCTGATGGTGAAAGGAAACGACTTGACTACTTACACACAAAGGTTTCAGGCAAGGTTGTCAAGATCGGGATCCTACCCAGGATCGTTTTCGTCTTTGCAAGATCGAGATCGTAAGGTAGGATCGGGATCGTAAGATCCTACTATAATGTTATTTTCTTAATAGTCTTTCTAATATTATATAAATCTACAAATGATTATATATCATAAACACAAAATTATATAAATGTTTCATAGGAATGTTGTCATAAATTATAATTATAAAATCTTTAAGAAGATTAACTTGTTGTTTTTTTAATATCTAGGAAACACAACCCATAAATTCGTAGATTTTAGTTCGTGGTTCGAGAAAAGTAAGATCGGATCATAGTAGATCTTAAGATCCTATGGTCAAGATCGGGATCCTATAAGATCCTAAGCAAGCAAAGATCCTACGTAGGATCTGGATCGTTTTTGCTTTGCAGTATCGTAAAATCGTAAGATCCTAAGATCAGGATCGGGATCTTAACAACCATGGTCTAGAGGCATAAGCAATCACCTTTCCCATTTGTATCAGCACGCACCCCAAGCCCTGGCATAATGTATCGCAATATACCATAAAGTCTTCTGGCCCATTAGGGAGTGCTAAAATAGGTGCATTACACAACTTATCCTTCAAGGTTTGAAATTCCATCTCCTGTTCATCACCCCAAACATACTTCTTGTTCTTCTGAGTCAAGATGGTAAGTGATTTGGCAATCTTAGAGAAATTAGCGATGAATAGTCGGTAATATCCTGGTAAACCTAAGAATGAGCGGATTTCTGTTGAATATTTAGGGGCTACCCAATTATTCACAACTTCTATCTTACTATGGTCTACATGAATGCCATCACTGTTAACCACATGCCCAAGGAACTTGTTATCCCACTAGTTAATTCACATTTCGAAAACTTTGCGTACAGTTTCTCCTTCTTGAGCAGGTCTAAGATTAACCCTAGATGCATTTCATGTTCCTCCTTTGTCTTTGAGTAGATCAAAATGTCATCGATGAATACGATAACAAACTTGTCTAGGTAAGGTCTACATACTCGGTTTCTTCAAGTCCTTGGTATTTACCGCTGTTTGGTTCATTGTCAGAAACAAAAGGTATTCACTATGATACTCAAGTATCAATTATTTGTTATATATGCGATTCTTTGATGTTCATCTTTGTGCACTCTTAGCTGATGGTATCCGGACTGAAGGTCTATCTTGGAGAAGTATTGTGATCCTTGCAGCTGATCGAATAGGTCGTCTATTCTTGGGAGGGGATAACGGTTCTTGATAGTCGATACACATTCTAAAAGAACCGTCCTTCTTCTTGACGAACAATACCGGTGGTCCCTATGGCGATGAACTTGGTCGAATAAAACCCTTGTCCTAGAGTTCCTTGAGTTGGTTCGACAACTCCTCCATTTTAGTAGGTGTCAAACGATAGGGAGACTTCACGATCGGCATTCCTCTAGGGTTTAAATCGATACAAAACTTGACTTCTCAGGAAGGAGGTAATCCCGATAGGTCGCTAGGGAATACCTCAGAGAAGTTTCGAACGATGGCGATGTCTCTTAGTTTCGGAACTTCTGCTTTTGCACTCATAGACGCTTCACCTTCTCATCTAGCCGTTCTCCGTATACTCTAAGCATCTTGCCATGTGGCAGTGGAATTCGAACTACCTTCTCATGGCAGACAATTTTAGCCCTATGTTTGGACAACCAATCCATCCTTATATTTACATTGAAGCTTTTGTGTCCGAACGGTATTAGGTCGATGTCAAAGGTATGTCATTCTATTTCCATCTTACAACCACGTATAACCTTATTGATCTCTACTAGTTACACGCTAGCTATTTCAATTTCATAACTAAAACCTAGACTACTAGCCTTTATGTCTAACAGAGGCATGAAGGTAGTAGAAACAAAGCTATAATCAACACAAGATAGCATCGTAGCATAATGATTGTTTAAGGAGAACGTACCCGTCATAATGTTCGGGTCTTGGCGAGCTTCCTTTGCTCCCATCATGAATGATCTTCCATGTGTCGGATTGCCATTGTTACCATGACCCTAAACTCCCTCAATAGTCATAGCTTGATTTTGACGATCTCCTCCTTGTCCTTTTAGTATAGACATAAATTTGACGAGCCGGGACGCGTTGTTTGACGTTTTAAGTTGAATGCGGGATAAATTTCCCGGTAAGTGATTAAATATAGATGTAAACATTTATAAATAAATAATTCAAGCATAAAGTGAACTATTCAATAAATAAATTATAGACTGACTACCGTTAGCACGGTAACTAATCTGACAGAAACAACAAAAGATAATAAAACAGAGAATTAAATAGTACATTTTAAGTCTGGAAAATTGTCAAAGGTTACAGTCTACCCCCTTTAAAAGAATTTCGCCCCGAAATTCAACTAGTGCTAGAGCTAAAGAGATGTGGGTACTTGAGTTTCATTTGATCCTCACGTTCCCAAGTAAATTCAGGACCTCGTTTCGAATTCCATCGAACCTTGACGATAGGAATTCTACTCCGCTTCAACTTCTTGATTTCACGCTCTAGAATCTCTACAGGCTCTTCTACGAAGTTCAACTTAGCATCAACTTGGATTTCCTCTAAAGGTACATGTAGGGTTGGGTCAGCCAAGCATTTCTTGAGGTTCGACACGTGAAACGTGTCGTGAACGCTACTTAGCTCTTGAGGTAATCTTAATTGATAGGCTACTGGACCGATCCTCTCTGTGATCTCAAATGGTCCAACGAACCTAGGTGCTAATTTTCCTTTCTTCCCAAAGCGTACCACACCTTTCCAAGGTGATACTTTGAGCAGGACATGATCACCCACACTGAATTCTAATGGTTTCCTTCGTTTGTCGGCATAACTCTTCTGACGGTCGCGTGCAGCTTTAAGCCGATCCTTGATCTGGGAGATCTTCTCAGTAGTTTCTTGCATGATCTCGGGTCTAATCAATTGTCCTTCTCTAATTTTTGCCCATAGAATGGGTGAGCGACACTTCCTCCCGTCGAGTGCTTCGAACGGTACACATCTCACGTTAGAATGATAGCTGTTGTTGTAGGAGAATTCAACCAATGGAAGATGAACATCCCAACTTCCTCCGAAGTCGATGACGCATGCCCTGAGCATGTCTACCAAGGTTTGAATGGTACACTCGCTTTGACCATCAGTCTGTGGATGGTAAGCCGTACTCATGTCCAAACGTGTTCCTAATGCATCTTGCATCGATTGCCAAAATCGTGACGTAAAGCGACTATCGCGGTCAGATATTATCAAGATTGGCACACCATGCCTTGCCACGATTTCATTGAGGTAGAGTCTAGCTAGTCTATCCATCTTAAAGTCTTCACGAATAGATAGGAAATGAGCAGACTTAGTAAATCTGTCCACAATGACCCAGATTGAATCATGCCCACTACCGGTTCTTGGTAATTTTGTGATAAAGTCTATGGCTATTCTCTCCTATTTCCACTTAGGGATCTCAGGTTGATGTAGTAAGATGGATGGCCTTTCACGTTCAGCCTTAACCTTCGAACAAGTCAAGCACTTGCTAACATACAAGGCTATATCCTTTTTCATCCCTCGACACCAGACTCACATTGTTCAGTGATTGACTTATCTAAGACGATGGACGATAATTACGCGTAGAAACAAGTATAAGCAAGGACCACACACGTAGCTCCTATTATGCAAGCTATATGAAGGTTCCTAGGTTATAGTCTAGGCCAAACCACCTAGTTCTCTATAACCATTAGCTCTGGTACCAATCTGTCACACCCCGTCTAAGGCGGAAACACGAGGCGTGACGGAGGGGTTGATCATCATAACACATGGTGTCAATATAGAGAAAACTAAAATGCATACTAATAAAAATGTTACGACGTCCTCCGACAACAAGTGGATACTTTTGTCGTGACTTGTCGATTCACAACACATATTATAAAGTATTGCAAACCAGCTCCTATACATGGAGTAATACATGTCTTAATTGATCCAAAATACAAATCCGAAAATAAAGTTTTAAATGCAGTTCATCAAGAAAAGATCCTTAAGGGATACTCTTAGGTCTGCTAAAGGCCTTCCAAGTTGACATCAATGAGCATTCACTTCACCAGAAAATGATACTCGAAGATGTCAACATAAAGTTGGTGAGCTCGTAGGTTTAAAGTATAAACCTAGTTGCTGTGCCAGCATTTAAGTAGGACAATAGTGAAATACAATAGCGAAGTACAAGCAGTATAAATAGCATTTCAATAGCTATCATAGTAGTCATTTCATACTCAACATTTCAATCAATCAACAATTTATTAGTGGTCCAAGCGCTTATAGTCCTCCAAACCTATCGCCTATCATATGAAGCAACACAGTCGGCTAAGTAGTTGTAAGAAGTAATCCCAATAGCATGTATGAACATATACAGCAGTATTTACTTACGCAATTATAGGCACATAACATTGTCCAAAAACATAAGAATAGTTTAGCACAAAAGTAAAACAGTTTGAAATAGGTTTGAGTATCATTTTCTCCCAAGGAAAATAGTTTAAAAGTGGGGCTACAAGAACTCACCTTAAACAAGTTTGAATAGTAGCTGACAAAGATCAAACAACAACATGCAACGACGCCCATTCACGACCTAGCATTTATGTCCGACTCAGAGATATATTTGAAATGTGCATTTAAAGTTGATGCATATGAGTTTTGAAAGTGTCTTGTATCATTGTCTTTAGTATTATTGATTGTGTAGTGGTTGACAAATTAGACTCGAAGAAAATACATCGAAGTATATATATTAGATATTATGTACTTATACTATTTAAAGAAAATAGGTAAATAAAGCAAATAAAAGTAAATAAGTAGATGATAAGAAATCAAAATATGTTCCGGCAATTTACTCAGTAATCCCAAGTTATCTAGATTAGGTGTATAAATTATAAGTATTTACTCGTTTTAAATATACGAAATAAATATTTAGAGTTTTATAATTTATAAAATTATAAAATATATTTTTCGTCTTTTAGTCGATTATTAAAATAATTATATTTTATTATTTTGTCTTTTTGTCAGATTTTTAAGAAAGTAAGTTTTAGTAAAAATATTCCTAAGTATAATATTTTTATAAAATTTCGGCATGACTCGTTTGTTTATAACGCTTACCAAGGTCTTAAACCTTATTTTCAAACACTTTTCCTCAAATATTCAATTTCTGACAAAATGCCAAAACCTATGTTTACGTTACGTTTTATCAAAACACATTTTCCAAATGACTATTTTAACTATCCTAAACTTATATAAGTATAAATCGATTGAAATCCGTTTTTAACGTTTAAGTTTACTAGTTTTCACTTATTGGGCCATAAGGCCTAATGTTAGTCCAAAATCTTTAGCTTTAGCTTTTAGTCCATAATAGGTCCAATATCGGATTTACTAGTTAGCCCAATAACGAAAAGTCCAATAATATCAATAAGCTAAAAAAATACCAAAGTCAAATAATCAAAAGTAGTAAGTCAACCAAATAAGCTGAGTAGCCAAATAAGCCACAAGCCGCGAGCTTAATGGGCTCATTTTGGACTATCCGGCCCAATGACCACAACTAGCTATTCAACCTTTTAAACCGAACACAATACCTTATAGCATAAATAAGCACTTTAATAAGTTGAAAATAAGCCAACGTCGAACCCAAAAATAAGCCGAGGCTTATTGGGCCTTTGTTGGGCTATTCGGTCCACTAAGACCAAACGACATCCCAAATATATAATAAGACCAATGATAAATCCAATAAGCTATATAATAAGCAAATAGGCACTTTTAACATCAAAATAAGCTAAACCAAAAGCCACAAATAAGCCGAAAATAGTCGAGACCACGTGGGTCCAAGCCTATGCCACGGTTGGGCTTGGCTTTTGAGCCGAGTCCTTATAAGCCCACGATAAGCTATAATAAGCACTCGTATGCTTATAACTAAGCCAGATAAGCTATAAGATCTTATGAACAAGATATTATTTCACCAATACAACCACAATATTACAATGATACTTTCCTTGTTTTCCCTTTTCTTTTCTTTCGAACCAAACACACCCCTTTATTCATTTTATAAACTTTTAGCTTTTGATGATAGAAAAAACAAATGTCCATCTAGTGTTTTATGCATCATATATAACAAAGTACAAAGATTTTTAGGAAAACATTACTTACACATTAGGGTTTTAGGAGGAGATTAAAGCTTAACCAAACAACCCAAACGTTGTTTATTTATTGAAACGATCACTAGAATCAAACCCGGGTGTATCTAAGCTTCCATATTCTTGAATAAGATGAAAAAATGTGTTGTTTTTGTGTGTGTTGGTGTGCTCCGAGCAAGGAGAAAGAGAGAATTTTCTTGGTGGTTTTTGGTATTGTGTGTATTTTTCAAAATGAAATGAAGATATGGAACAATACATGCATGGACAAGGTTGCTAAAAAGGTGTCTCCTTGTCCCCTTGAGGCCGGTCGAGTATAGGAACCTATGAGGATATCTTATTTATTTTTTGTCTCTTGTCGGGATGTTTAATGTGCTTAGTTCGTAAATAAATGTGACCCGAAAGTTCTCGTATTTTAAGTAATTGTAAAAAATAAGTTTAGTGGTCTTAAAATTTCAAAAGGAACAATTTCATAGTTATAATGTTAATTTAGTATAAACAGTAGTTTGTCGTGCCGGGACGCGTTGTTTTACGTTTTAAGCTTGTTTGCGGGATAAATCTCCCGGTAAGCGATCAAATATAGATGTAAACATTCAAAAGGAAAATTTTCAAGAAATAAATGAACCATTAACAAAATAAATTATAGATTGACTACTATTGGCACAGTAACTGTTCTGACATAAACAGCAAAAGTCAATAATTTAAAGGACTAAATAGAACATTAAGAGTCTAGAAAATTTACAAAGGTTACAGTCTACCCCCTTAAACAGAATTTCACCCCAAAATTCAACTACTGCTAGAGCTAAAGAGATGTGGGTACTTGGGTTTCATTTGATCCTCACGTTCCCAAGTAAATTCAGGACCTCGTTTCGAATTCCATCGATCCTTGACAATAGGAATTCTACTCCGCTTCAACTTCTTGATTTCACACTCTAGAATATCTACAGGCTCTTCTACGAAGTTCAACTTAGCAATTAACTAGGATTTCCTCTAAAGGTAATGTAGGGTTGGGTCAGCCAGCATTTCTTAAGGTTCGATACGTGAAACGTGTCTTGAACGCTACTTAGCTCTTGAGGTAATCTTAATCGATAGGCTACTGGACTGATCCTCTTAGTAATCACAAAGGGTCCAACGAACCTAGGTGCTAACTTGCCTTTCTTCCCAAAGCGTACCACACCTTTCCAAGGTGATAATTTAAGCAGGACATTATCACCCACATTGAATTCCAAAGGTTTCCTTTGATTGTCAGCATAACTCTTCTGACGATCGCGTGCACCTATAAGCCGATCCTTGATCTGGGAGATCTTCTCAGTAGTTTCTTGCATGATCTCAGGTCTAATCAATTGTCCTTCTCCTACTTCTGCCCAGAGAATGGGTGAACAGCACTTCCTCCTATAGAGTGCTTCGAACGGTGCACATCTCACGCTAGAATGGTAGCTGTTGTTGTAGGAGAATTCAACCACTGGAGGATGAACATCTTAACTTCCTCCAAAGTCGATGATGTATGCTCTGAGCGTGTCCTTCAAGGTCTGAATGATATGCTCGCTTTGACCATCGGTCTATGGATGGTAAGCCGTGCTCATGTCCAAACGTTTTCCTAATGCATCTTGCATTCGTATTGCCAAAATCATGACGTTAAGCGACTATCGCTGTGTCTATTGTCGGATATTATCAAGATTGGCAACTCCACTACCCTTGCCACGATTTCATGAGATAGAGTCTAGTATTAGTCTATCTATTTTAAGGTTCTTCACGAATAGATAGGAAATGAGCGACTTAGTAATATCTATCACAATGACCAGATTAATCATGTCCACTACCGGGTTTTGGTAATTTTGTGATTAAGTCATGCGCAATTCTTCCCATGTCCACTCAAGGATCTCAGGTGGATGCAGTAAGCTGGATGGCTCTTTCATGTTTGAGCTTAACCTTCAAACAAGTCAAGCACTTGCTCTAACATTCAAGGTTTATATCCTTTTTCACTCCCTGGACACCAGTCTCACTTAGTTCAGTGATTGACTTTATCTAAGAGCTTGGAACGATAATTCGCGTAGAATCATGTATAAGCAAGGGAACGCAACACGTAGTTCCTATTATGCAAGCTATATGTAGGTTCCTAGGTTATAGTCTAGGACAAACCACCTAGTTATCTATAACCATTAGCTCTGGTACCAACCTGTCACACCCCGTCTAAGGCAGAAACACGAGGCGTGACAGAGGGGTTGATCATCATAACACATGGTGTCAATATAGAGAAAACTAAAATGCATACTAATAAAAATGTTACGACGTCCTCCGACAACAAGTGAATACTTTTTTCGCGACTTGTCGATTCACAACACATATTCTAAAGTATTGCAAACCAGCTCCCATACATGGAGTAATACATGTCTTAATTGATCCAAAATACAAATCTAAAAATAAAGTTTTAAATGCAGTCCATCAAGAAAAGATCCTCAAGGGATACTCTTAGGTCTGCTAAAGGCCTTCCAAGTTGACATCAATGAGCATTCGCTTCACCAGAAAATGATACTCGAAGATGTCAACATAAAGTTGGTGAGCTCGTAAGTTTAGAGTATAAACCTAGTTGTTGTGCCAGCATTTAAGTAGGACAATAGTGAAATACAATAGCGAAGTGCAAACAGTATAAATAGCATTTTAATAGCTATATAGCAGTCATATCATAACATATAGAATCAAGATAACATATCCAATAGTGGTCTAAGTGCTTATAGTCCTCCAAACCTATCCCCTATCAGATGGAGCTACATAGTCGGCTAAGTAGTTGTAAGAAGTAATCCCAATAGCATGTATGAACATATACAATAGTATTTACTTACGCAATTATAGGCACATAACATTGTCCAAAAACATAAGAATAGTTTAGCATAGAAGTAAAACAGTTTGAAATAGGTTTGAGTATCATTTTCTCCCAAGGAAAATAGTTTAAAAGTGGGGCTACAAGAACTCACCTTAAACAAGGATGAATAGTAGCTGACAAAATATGATCAAACAACAACGTGCAACGACGCCCATTCACGACCTAGCATTTATGTCCGACTCAGAGATATATTTGAAATGTGCATTTAAAGTTGATGCATATAAGTTTTGAAAGTGTCTTGTATCATTGTCTTTAGTATTATTGATTGTGTAGTGGTTGACAAATTAGACTCGAAGAAAATACATCGAAGTATATATATTAGATATTATGTACTTATACTATTTAAAGAAAATAGGTAAATAAAGCAAATAAAAGTAAATAAGTAATCCCAAGTTATCTAGATTAGGTGTATAAATGATAAGAAATCAAAATATGTTCCGGAAATTTACTCAGTAATCCCAAGTTATCTAGATTAGGTGCATAAATTATAAGTATTTACTCGTTTTAAATATACGAAATAAATATTTATAGTTTTGTAATTTATAAAACTGTAAAATATATTTTTCGTCTTTTAATCGATTATTAAAATAATTATATTTTATTATTTCGTCTTTTTGTCGGATTTTTAAGAAAGTAAGTTTTAGTAAAAATATTCCTAAGTATAATATTTTTATAAAATTTCGGCAGGACCCGTTTGTTTATAACGCTTCCCAAGGTCTTAAACCTTATTTTCAAACACTTTTCCTCAAATATTCAATTTCCGACAAAATGCGAAAACCTATGTTTACGTTACGTTTTATCAAAACACATTTTCCAAATGACTATTTTAACTATCCTAAACTTATATAAGTATAAATCGATTGAAATCCGTTTTTAACGTTTAAGTTTACTAGTTTTCACTTATTGGGCCATAAAGCCAATGTTAGTCCAAAATCTTTAGCTTTAGCTTTTAGTCCATAATAGTCGGATTTACTAGTTAGCCCAATAACGAAAAGTCCAATAATATCAATAAGCTAAAAAAATAACAAAGTCAAATAATCAAAAGTAGTAAGTCAACCAAATAAGCTGAGTAGCTAAATAAGCCACAAGCCGCGAGCTTAATGGGCTCATTTTGGAATATCTGGCCTAATGACCACAACTAGCTATTCAACATTTTAAATCGAACACAATACCTTATAGCATAAATAAGCACTTTAATAAGTTGAAAATAAGCCAAAGTCAAACCCAAAAATAAGTCGACGCTTATTGGGCCTTTGTTGGGCTATTCGGTCCACTAAGACCAAACGACATCCCAAATATATAATAAGACCAATGATAAATCCAATAAGCTAAATAATAAGCAAATAGGCACTTTTAACATCAAAATAAGCTAAACCAAAAGCCACAAATAAGCCAAAAATAGCCGAGACCACGTGGGTCGAAGCCTATGCCACGGTTGGGCTTGGCTTTTTAGCCGAGTCCTTATAAGCCCACGATAAGCTATAATAAGCACTCGTATGCTTATAACTAAGCCGGATAAGCTATAAGCTCTTATGAACAAGATATTATTTCACCAATCCAACCATAATATTACAATGATACTTTCCTTGTTTTCCATTTTCTTTTCTTTCGAACCAAACACACCCCTTTATTCATTTTATAAACTTTTAGCTTTTGATTTATAGAAAAACAAATGTACAACTAGTGTTTATGCATCATAATATTAACAAAAGTACAAAGATTTTTAGGAAAACATTACTTACACATTAGGGTTTTAGGAGGAGATTAAAGCTTAACCAAACAACCCAAACGTTGTTTATTTATTGAAACGATCACTAGAATCAAACCCGGGTGTATCTAAGCTTCCATATTCTTGAATAAGATGAAAAAATGTGTTGTTTTTGTGTGTGTTGGTGTGCTCCGAGCAAGGAGAAAGAGAGAATTTTCTTGGTGGTTTTTGGTATTGTGTGTATTTTTCAAAATGAAATGAAGATATGGAACAATACATGCATGGACAAGGTTGCTAAAAAGGTGTCTCCTTGTCCCCTTGAGGCCGGTCGAGTATAGGAACCTATGAGGATATCTTATTTATTTTTTATCTCTTGTCGGGATGTTTAATGTGCTTAATGCGTAAATAAACGTGACCCGAAAGTTCTAGTATTTTAAGTAAGTATAAAAAATAAGTTTAGTAGTCTTAAAATATCGAAAAGAATAATTTCATAGTTATAATGTTTTAATTTAGTATTGACAGTAATTTGTCATGTCGGAACGCGTTGTTTGACGTTTTAAGCTGTTTGCGTGATAAATCTCCCGGTAAGCGATCAAATATAGATGTAAACATTCAAAAATAAAAATTTCAAGAAATAAATGAACCATTAACTAAATAAATTATAGATTGACTACCGTTGGCACAGTAACTGTTCTGACATAAACAACAAAAGTCAATAATTTAAAGGACTAAATAGAACATTAAAAGTCTAGAAAATGTGCAAAGGTTACAGTCTACCCCCTTAAACATAATTTCACCCCGAAATTCAACTACTGCTAGAGCTAAAGAGATGTGGGTACTTGAGTTTCATTTGATCCTCACGTTCCCAAGTAAATTTAGGACCTCATTTCGAATTCCATCGATCCTTGACGATAGGAATTCTACTCCGCTTCAACTTCTTGATTTCACGCTCTAGAATATCTACAGGCTCTTCTACGAAGTTCAACTTAGCATTAACTTGGATTTCCTCTAAAGGTACATGTAGGGTTGGGTCAGCCAATCATTTCTTAAGGTTCGATACGTGAAACATGTCGTGAACGCTACTTAGCTCTTGAGGTAATCTTAATTGATAGGCTACTGGACTAATCCTCTTAGTAATCTCAAAGGGTCCAATGAACCTAGGTGCTAACTTGACTTTCTTCCCAAAGCGTACCACACCATTCCAAGGTAATAATTTAAGCAGGACATTATCACCCACACTGAATTCCAAAGGTTTCCTTCATTTTTCAGCATAACTCTTTTGACGATCGCGTGCACCTTTAAGCCGATCCTTGATCTGGGAAATCTTCTCAGTAGTTTCTTGCACGATCTTAGGTCCAATCAATTGTCCTTCTCCTACTTCTGCCTAGAGAATGGTTAAACGACACTTCCTCCTATATAGTGCTTCGAACGGTCCACATCTCACGCTAGAATGGTAGCTGTTGTTGTAGAAGAAATCAACCAATGGAAGATGAACACCCCAACTTCCTCTAAAGTCGATGACGCATGCTCTGAGCATGTCCTCCAAGGTCTGAATGATACGCTCGCTTTGACCATCAGTTTATGGATAGTAAGCCATGCTCATGTCCAAACGTTTTCCTAATGCATCTTGCATCGATTGCCAAAATTATGACGTAAAGCGACTATCGCGGTCGGATATTATCAAGATTGGCACACCATGCCTTGCTACGATTTCATTGAGATAAAGTCTAGCTAGTCTATCCATCTTAAAGTCTTCATGAATAGATAGTGTTGGGATTCTTGATTTGATGAGACAAACTGAATAAAAGAATGAAACAAAAGGATCAAAGTCGTCATTATAAAACTCTATAAGCTGGTGGAGAAATATGAAGATTTGGTCAAATACTCTACAGGATAATTAGGAAACATATTAATGTGGTTTAATGTAATTTAAATAGTTTCCTTATCTATTGATTTACTTCCTTTGTAAGTCATGATCTCTCCCTATATAAAGAGATCATAGACATAGGTTTTACATATCCATCGAGAAACATAGAGCTCTCCCAATGAGAGTCCAGTAAACGTGTGCGTGTGTGTACACAGTAGTTAGTTAGTTAATAGTTATTTAGCTAATAGTTAGTTAGTAGTTCCAAAGTATAGATTTGGGTCAAGGTGAAAACGTATGATAATAAAACCTTGTTTGATAATATACTGTTCTTATTATTCCGCTGTGCATATTTATATTATCTGTAAAACATATCCTAGATGGGCTTAAAAGATCTCCACAAGAGATAATGCATATCTATTCCTAATTTATCTCATGCATATCTCATAAGCAGTACTAATACAATATACTAGCTGTACTAATACTAACTAACAATACTAACTATTACTGGCAGTACTAACATTGTACTGGCACTACTAACTACAAAGCTAGCAATACTAAAGACTTAGACTTATTTCTTCAATCTTCATTAACAACATTAAGTCTTCACTAGTAGTATTA
>BQNB010128565.1:0-19260 GCA_026074375.1 Tanacetum coccineum
GTTGATCCTTTCGATTCGAGTCATTAGATTAGTTAATGTCATTGAGTAGTAAAAACTTAAGTGTAGGGGTGTGTTTATAAATCCCAAGTCATGTATTATTATGTTTCAGCAGATGGCAGGGCAAAAGTGTACGAAAAAAAATAGAAAGAAAAAGTGAAAAGAAAAAAAAATGAGAAAAAGAAAAGAAAATAAAAAATATATATATAAAAAGTAAGAAAAAAAATGTATGGGCTACCATCTTACTTATGTTTATGTTTGTGTCAAAAAGAGTTAGAAAAGAAAAGAAAGAGTTTGATGTAGAGTTTTGTATATGATAGTCCTAGTGTGGTCGAGTCTTGGCTTAGCAACGCCTGCGCATGTATTATTGTATATTAATTAACTCATCACCACCTTAAATCCACCAAAATATATCCCATCCGTTTTCGTTTAACTTACACCCATACATCACAACCCTTTAAAGACCTCTTTTTTAATTTTAAAAAAAAAGTGAAAAGTAATTTTTTATTATTTTGATAAAAAAAATAAATGACTAGGATTGATTCATTAGGTCTATGCTAAATTTTGGGTTTATATTGATCTCAACTCTGTAATGTAAACATTTTCCTCCTAAAATTATTAGGAAACACTTTACTTTCATCAACAAAATCACATTAACTTTCATTCCATTTTTTTTTCTTCTTTAATACTAATCGAGAATATAACTTTACGTGTTTTCTTTTCATTTTTTTTTTCATTTTCTTCTTTGACTTAAACTCGAGAACAAAATGTAAGAGGCTTTTTACAAAAAAAAATGTCACTTTTGTGAAAAGATGTCTGAAAGGGGTCGGGTTGGAAGTTGTATGTAAAAGCATTAAGAGCACAGGGAGTCGTGGTGCCAAACTTTTGGTGCCAAACTCCAAAAGTGGTGCCACGTCAGCAAAATGGAGTTTGGCACCAGAAATGCCATGGCACCAGAATTCAGTGGGAGTGGTTTGGCACCAGAATTCTGGTGCCATAACATTTTTTTTTTAATATATTTATTTAAAATACACTTATTTATAAAACTAAAAATAAAATTCATTGAAATTAAAAACATTACATTAAAAAACACAATACATAAAAAAAACATAAATTAAAAGACATAAAATGAAAATGCATAGAATTAAAAATCATAAATTTGGCGGCGCCGACTAGTTTGTAGGTGGTGGATATGCCGCTCGGATTCTTGCCTTTTGGGCGTTGATGATAGCGGCGTCGGCCGCATCCATCCCGCGTGTGTCGATTTGTAGCACACGCATGTCCTCCGCAATCCTTTGAGATTGGATCAACCGTCTTCGGTCTTCACTCTCTCTCTCGAGAACGGTCATTTTGGCTTTGCGGTCTAACTCGTATTGTTCCGCCATGAATTCTTGATACGCGGCTGGGTTTGAACCGGAGCTAGCTGTCGAGTTAGAACCCGTACGTTGTGATTTTGGGGGTATTTTTTTGAATATCCGCTCCCCCTAACGGATAGATTTAAAAAAAAAATAAGTTTGCCGTGAGCTGTTAGTCACGACGCGAAGACCCTTGGCGCGAGCCATGGAGTCGTGCGCCGTTGGCCATTTTGGCGCCATGGCTTGGCACCAAGCCAACAGCCATGGACTCCTTAAGCTCTAACAAAATGACCAACTGACACACTTTGCACCATCGTATCTTATGCATATTAAAACTAATTTTAGTAAATTTTGATTCATTAAGTAGAGCTCATCAAAGACTACACAGATAACCAAATAAACAATTTTAAATAAAACATTTGAGTATCCAAATACGTATGCAAAAATGCCCGAGATCTTGAATTTCAATAAGCAAAACATGGTATACCCTAAACCCTAAATTTATACCTCACAAGACTTGGAAAATTTTTTATCAAATGTAAATCGCTATCCCCCAAGCGCGATTCACATTAAAAAAAAAATTATTTACAAAAAATTTTCAAAAAAAATGTAAATCGCTATGCATGTCGCGCGATCTACTTTAATTTTTTTTTCTCACGAGCCAATAAAACCGTGACACGTATGAAAATGTAAATCGCTATGCATGTCGCGCGATTCAAAAGGTCATATTGAAAAAAAAATATGTCAGGGTTATTTCTAGATCACACACTTCCCAATTGGTTACTGCGAAAAATTTCGCAAAAAGAAAACAAACTTGTAGATTCTTACCCTGGAGAAACAACTAGGAATATATAGCTCTGTGTTAGCACAACAAGATTTTGAAACTCGCGCTTTGCTGCGGCGCGTTTTGTGTATTTTGTTTTTCGTTAAAGAGGTTTCTTTGTTGTTCGGTGATAGCTACATTTTTCCTGTTGAAGGTGATATTTGAGTGGATATGCGTTTTATATAGACATTTTTTATTAAGCGGAATGAAGCTAAGAAACATATAAGGGATGCGATTACGTTATTAAGCCAATTGCACATTTAATAAACATGCGCACCAAATAAAGAGTATAACAAAAGCAAAAAAATAGTATTGTAACGAAGTAATAATATTCAACCCACAATAATAGTATCCAATATGTAAACTAATACCATATTGACGAACTGTATTAATTAGCAGCATGTATAAATAGTATAACATGAATTACATTATATACTTTAGTGTCACAACCTTTTAAACAATTAACGATTAACGATTATCCGTGTGAAATTATTATGCTCCCAAATATTAAACAATCAGTATAGCTTTGTTATTTATTTTGAATATCCTAACTTTCATCTTTAATGAATAAAAATACAATCAGACTTTAGAGCAAACCGGAAGCGAATTGCATACACAACCTTAAACCTTTCATGAAGCAAATTGCAACCTTAAACATTTCATGAAGCAATTTGCATACGTGATTTATAGTTAAACTGTACCAACTGACCATCAATTTTTAATCAGGTTATTTGTATCTTTCAAGTGAAACCATGACAATGAGTCAATAACCATTTGCTAGATCTAATCAGTTAATCTGTAGGTGTGTTTCATATGTAATTAAAACTAACAAATTTTGTAATATAATAATATAATTTAGGTTTGCATAACATGATATAAATATCATATGTAAATGAGAAAACTTTGCAACATTTGTTCAGCACGATCTCAAATTTTTAAATGAGGATTTTGATCTATAAGTATACATCATTTCTTGTAAACGATGAGCCTATACGATAGGGTTACAAAACTAGAGTCATGGCAAATGACTACTTTTCCAAAATGTATAACTTCTTGCTTCAACCCTCGTACAACCAAGCTAAGATCCGGTCGCCCTTTTACTACATCATGACTTAATGTAGCAACAAACTCAAGTATCAACCGAGCTTTCACCGATCTAAAGTAGAAAGAAATGGACCTCGAGTTACTCTACTTTTAGTTTGTTGGCTTTCATCAGCCATTTGTGGCATCATTCTAGTAGTAACACTCCTTCATTACTGATCCTATTCTGTTAAGTTACTCAAATGCATTAGTTTTCTGAAGGAGAGATAATCATTGGTCCAAAAATCAAAAGAAAATGAATATACCTTATAAATAGCCATTTTAGCTCAGCATGAGAGTTAAGGCAACATGATCTCTTAACAGCAACTTGACATCTCTAGCATAAGTATTAGATAGAATGACGACCATGAGTTTGATAACATATTTAATCAATATATGTTCTTGTAATTATGAAAGTATACAACTACTATGTTTCTCCTAATCCAAGAAATAATATATGAATAAAAGCAGGCATAGTATCCGACATGCTATATGTCTCCTTTAATCTACAATTTTCCTCACAGAGGCTCAATTGTCGCAATCATGACGCTTGTTGATAACACTTTCTCCACAATAAAGTCATGGTTTCCTACATTCTCTTTGGGCTTTTATGTCCAGAATAAGTGATAATGTACTTCACGCCAAAAGCACAGAAAAATGCACTTTTATAATAGGTTTTTAATTCAACCTCAGCTCTTATGTTTATGAAAGAAGCATAATGATGATGGCAGCCCTTGACTTAAGATGTAAAACTATGGTAGTCCACTAACTTAGCGAGAACTGATAATCAACATAGCAGAACGATGGCAACCCTTGATTTAACGGGTTGGGTAACAGGTCAGATCAGACCCAAGTGACAACTAAAGAGTAATACCTTTATAATTCTCACATTTCTGCACTCAAATGGAGCTTCTCTTGCATTGCTCCTAATCTCCTATCCTAATTATATGGCCCCATACGCTAAATGACTCATTAATAGCCTCTAATGTCCTATTCTTTAACCTCTGAATATCTTACCTTTCAAATATACGATAAAAATCCGCTATATTCAGAGTTGTGCTAAGCTTCATCAACCTATAAAAAGCAACGCCATTGTTAGATATGACTTAATCTCTATTGACTGATAATGAGGAGACCAAAAAATGAAAACTTTACCATCTCATTCATAGTTTCTTACACGGCTATCAGATTCTACATCAAACAAATCAATGCGCCCCCCCCCCCCTTCAACATCTCAAACCCGTATGTAGACATTGCCTGTAAAAAATGAATTCAATTTGCGAAAAAAATTCCCCCCAACAATTTACAAAATCCCACTTTCATAGCTAGAGTGTCAAAACAAAGCACCAATAGTAAAAAAAATGGTATTTATCATGGGTGATTTCATCTTCTAGATCACTAAAAAATAGTCAAATAACCCCACACTCATACATATTTGCACAACCAACCCTTATAACTATATTTAAACCATGAAACCCCCTCAACTACTCTTTGCCCTTATGCAAAATGGATGTTACTTCATATATACATATGCTACATGGATGCACTAAAAGAATGCTTAATTTTAATGATTTTTAAGATGTAAACATGAATGTTCATCCTGGCAATATTCTTGCATCATTTCTAAAGATGTAACTTGGCATGAAGCTTATGACACACTTGGGACAAAATGATAATGATTTACGAACCAAAGATGACGATGATGCCAAACAAAAGACGATGATGATGCTAGAATTAACGTTGATGATGCTAGAATCTAAGACGACGAAGATGCAATAATCGAAGATTATGATGCTAAAATCTAAGATGCATGATGGATATCCACGATGATAAAAATTTTTTTGGTAAAAAGAGTGAATTATATTAATAACATGCTTTTACACAATAATTCAAAACAGGGTATGAATAGGCCCAACCCATACACTAGAAATAACATACAACTATCCGATATCTGCTAACACTATTGTTACATCTATGATACATGAGAAAACAAATTCCAGACTTCAAATTCACTCTTTTTACCCACCATAATCTCATGACTACATTTCCACTCCACGATGATAAATTTGAAATGAACTTAGATCGATGGATCTTATTCAAAGAACTATTTTTTATGCATAATTGATTTTGAAGTCTAATAGTTTTTTTATATGAATACGAGGGATTGTTTTAGTTTAATATTGTTAAAAATTTTGAAGTTTTTTTTTGTTCAACAGCTTGATGACAATTTGATGCAAAACATAAGTACAATTCTATCCAAAAATGGTTTCATGAGTGATGCAGTTTACATCCTTTTTTATCATTTTAATTGATGATGATCTTAAAATCATATTGAAGAAATACCATGGCTGCAAACTTTAGATGCAAAATTAACTTATTGATAGATAATAATCAAATAAATCATAACTAGCTTGCTATAAATATGTTTAAAAAGCTTTATTGACCGTAGAAGATTCGGTTTATGCGAGAATGCAACGATAACAATTTTGAGAATGCCTATTTTACCCTTATAGGCCTTGTGTACGTGGCATCCTATTGTGGTGTCTTACATTTTTTACTATAAGAGGTTGTTTTCTAAGAACTGATCCCTACGCCGATGGCTTATAGTCTATTGGTATTTCACATAGAGGCTGTGAGTTCAAGCCTCGTTGGAAGCTTTGGTAATTACAGTAATAAGATAGATGGTATATGGTATGAAAAAAATTGTTTAAAAAAAAATGCTTAGGTTCATAGTTGTAACTTCTATCTTATAATACTTCTTAATTCAAAAAACTTCTAGTAGCAAACTAGTAAATCTTTGTCCTCAAAAAAAACTTTTCGGCTGGTAAAAAAACCAAATGAGCAAATTTGTCATTAAAAGATCAAATGGATGTTTCTTTCAAATACGATAGCTTGTTACTAACCAATGTATATTTTGAGTATTTGCTATTTTACTTAAATAAAGAGTGCTTTTTATTTTTGGTGTAGGTATTTTTATATGAAAATTATACATTAGACATAATTTGTCAATTATTTGACACAATGAGTTATGCAAACAAGTGAAAAAGAAAACAGGTGAGTTCTTTGTTTAGAGTGCTATAAAAATATCAAATTTACTAACTTGTTGTTTATGTGATCTGTTTATATTGGTGTGTTTGACAAAAGTAGCAGTAACCGAGTAGCAATTTTTTATAAAGATGTTTGGTAGCGTAGCTGTACATATAATCATTTTTTTAACGGCAAGATTAAATAAATAAGAAAGGAGCTACTAGCAAGGCGCTAGAAGCCAAAAGGTACAGCTGTACATATAATCATAATGTGTAAAACAACTCCTAAAAGGTCAATGCTCCTAAATGCTACTTCATAGAGCGCCGGAAATTGAGCATTCCGAAAAATAGATAGAGTCACTTGTTGCTTGCCAAACGAGCATTAAAGATCACAACGGTCAACGCTCACCGCTCCTAAATGCTTCATGCTAAACACACCCATAACAGATAATCTTTAACACTGTTTAGTACTCAGTTGCATTGTAGCTAATTATTTAAAAAAAAAAAACCTAAAACATGTTGTCATGGCCATGGCGGAGGCCCTATAACGCCATGCCACCATGGGACGGGTTGGTGATGGCGCCACATACTCACATTATAAGCTTGACGAAAGCTCTATAACAATTAAATACCGTATACTATGAGAGATGGACAAGCATTAAACAAGATTGCTATCCTTAGTTTTTACTCAACAAAATCTCATACTTTCTAATATCAATCTTCTTATGTGAACCAATATGATAAAATCAATGTCCTTCCAATAGGTATATCACCCAACACCATCGCTAGAAAGCAGTGTTCTAAAAGGCGCGCTTTGGCGATGCAAATGTGTCGCTAAGGCGTGAGGCGTGGCTTACACGTTATGAAATGGACCAAAGCGTCGACTCTAGGCGTGACGTGAGATGAGGCGTGAAAAGGCGCGCTAAGGCGTGAGGCGTGGCGAACCTTTTAGATTCAACTCTGATAAAATATTTTTTTTTAAATGAAGAATATCACATGTAAAGATAATTTCTTAACTTTATTCATATGTACAACGCTTTATGTAAACTCAATATATATGAAATATTATATAAATATATAAATATTTTCATATTTTGGGCCGCCTTAAGCCACGCCTTAAAAGCGAAAAAGCTACGTCATAATCGCTAAGGCGTGAGGCTTGATTATGCCGTCACGCCACGTCTCACGCTATTTATAACATTGCTAAAAAGCAAGAACAAATTCTTTGCCAAAGTTTTACAAGAATTACCCAAACATTATACAGTTTAGTACAAATAAAAAGTTCTAAAAACTTTTTGACATATTTCTCAAATGACAAATTTGCCTCAAAGGATAAAAAAAACCTATCTTATAGGTTATCCACTCTTAATTATAAAGGTTTTTAAAATTGCAAACATCAAATTGCCTAGTAGTAAAACATAACATTATTACAAGGTGTCTGAGATTTAAAACTCACTAAATACAAATTTCTAGATAGCTAGATACAGAATCAATAACGATTATGGCGAAAATAGTCGTTAAACCGTGTACGTTTAAGATAAATACTCGTTCTATCGAATAACCTCGACAACATAGCAACTAAAACCAAAACCCAAAAATTGTGTCACGCCATGTCATCTCACTATTTTCCCCTTTCAGTTTCCTTATCACTCACACACCCAAAACCCTATTCTCTAACCACTCAAGCAAAAACATCCATTTTAAAACCCATCATACTCAATCAAAACACAAACTCAATAACTCACAACAAAAATCAATTTATAAAAAGCAAATTTCTCTTTTTGGCGCAAGCCAAGCTACTCACTTACACCAATATTTTGAGTGTGCCAATAAATTTTTGAGTGTGCCAATCATAGTTCTAAAAAGCGCGTAATGGCACCGCTAAGGCTTCGCAAATGCGCGAGACGTGACCTCCACGCTACGCAATAGACCAAGCCTTATGCTTAAGGCTTGGCGTGAGATGAGGAGTGGAAAAACGTGATAAGGCGCGATAAAACATGATGCGTGAAGGCTTTTTTTTAAATTCAATTTCGATAAAAAGCGTATTTTTATATAGGAATGAAAAAAGATTACATGCAAAGATAGTTTTTTAATTTTATTTCTTATGTATGACACTTTTTGTAAACTCAATATATTTGAAATATGATATAAATATATAAATTTATAAATATTTTCATATTTTGTGCCGCTTTAAGTCACGTTTTAAAAAACGTCATGACTCACCATGGCTCGTAAAGCGTGAGGCTTGACCATGACGTCACGCCACGCATCATGCTATTTATAACCATGGCGCAAATCATCCCCCTTTATAAAAATAAGAGAGAAAAAGCTGTAATAATTACGAGAGAAGTATAACCCTTGAGTGGTGATTTGCATACTCTTTAAATTGATTGACACACTCAAATTATGTTTGTTTTGACATTTATACCCTTGCACAACTTAGTAGAGTGTGTTAATATTAAAGGTATAATCAGGGGCGGAGCCAGAATTTTCAGTTAGGGGGGCTGATCGTGCTTAATGCAGAAAGTCATAATGATAAGGGGGGCTCAATGTAAATAATTAGTAGAAAAGCGGCTTGTAATATAGATAATTAAAGAATAAATAGGCTCATTAGGGGTGACTCAACACCCACTAGTCCCTCTACTAGCTCCGCCCTAAGTATAATAGTCACGACACACATTTTTTTTTGAGGGTAACAATCAATTTAAGGAGTGTGCCAATCACCTCCCATAACCTTCCACAATTGGAATAAAGATTTTTGAAATGATAATAGCCGGTTTGGGCTGGTCCACCCAGACAAAAACAATCAATCAAATTCAAAAGGCCAGCACAACATTTAAACACCAATCCATTTTATGATAATAAATATATTCCTTAATTTATTTTTCTTTCTTATTTATTTTTATACTAAAAAAAAGAACCACAATTCTCCATTTTTTTCAATTCAATCAGATACACACTTTTCACTTTCAGAATCTGTAAGTACTTGTTCATATTCATATTATACAATTAACGTTATTTCTTTTCTTTTTCTTTTTGTTATATAATTAGATTATAATAAATCGAATCTACTATTCTCAATTACACCACCAAACAACCCTCCCCAAACAAAAAAACTTCCCCCTCCTCACCCATCCAAAAACAAAATATATATCCCAACAAAAATGATATTCCAAAAATTAACAACAAATTCTTATAACTTAATTTATCAAATTTTATATTTCCACACATCTCCTAGATCCCACTGCTCACCTATTAACTTAAATACTATTTATATATTCCCTATAATACTTTTTAAAACCCTATCGTATTATCCTTAATAAAACACAACAAAAATCAACAACACTACAAAAAAAATATAAAATCCCCCAATAAACCAAATCCTCACTTAAAAAACCTAAAAAAAACTTAATCAAAAAATACCCCCATATCTCGAAATACGCTCCCTATCTTTTTTCCAAAATCGATAACCACACCCTCCTCACACTCCGCGACCACTTACAACTATATCGCATCAGCACTATACAGAGTGTAGATGATATATATACGCTCTTTTTTATTATTCTTATTTATTTATAGATCTATTTCTACTCAGACCGACCCTCCTCTGCGTAACTTGCACCAATCCTCAATAACTCGAATAACATCAATTTCATCAAAATTTATGTGTGCCTGCTATACTATAGTATGAGATATACACCCCGCTGAACGCCTTTATCGAAGTAGACTATTCATCTATATACCCCATAACCCCCTTTCAAATCACTATCAAAAATAATATCTAACTTGATATAGTTTTGATAGATGTATGATGTTTTTCTACGCTCTCCACCCACCCATTGATTTCACATGCACTCTCGCATCAGAGCGCTATCGTGTGTTTGTAGTTGTGTGATTATAGTGAGTGCAAGGAAATGCCAATGTGATATATATCAGACGCCGCGATGGACTTCTGTCCCCCGCCCTCGACCACGGCAACTCTGAAAGAGTCAGAAGATCGAGAGCGAAATTGTTTTATTTTTCAATTTTCTAGCTTATTTACTGTTTGCTGCTTATTTTTTTTAACGGCAATATTATTAGAAACTAGCAAGGCGCTAGGAGTTACAAATACACTAGATAAGGATTTTTCATCCAATCTATCCAACTAAAAGAGACTTTACAACGATAACGAATCCAATTAAAAGTACTCAACACTACGTCGTCAAAAATCTTCTCCTTTAAAGGGATATATGAGCCAAAGATGCAATTGTTCCTGAAAGACCAGAGATGCCACCATAAACCGTAACATACTCCTTCCAACAAATTTTTTATCTTACCACGAAGATTGAGATTCAAAAGCCACGAAAACCAGTCGTCGTATGACTTGATATCCACAAAATCAACATTCCACCAGCGGCATATCTTTTTGAAGATATCGGTTGCAACATGACATTTGAAAAACAAGTGACTCACAGATTCAACCTCACGATCGCATATGGGACATAGGATAGAGGGAATATCTATGCCTCTACGAGAGATGTTGAGGCGAGTAGGTAAACCGTCTAGTCTTACTTTCCAGGATAGAACATTTACCTTAATGGGAACCTCTTTTATCCACCTAGATTGCGAAGAGACTTCTGGAAGCCTGATGTCGTCGACCAGCTTCCTAACGGAAGCAACCGAGAACTCACCTGTACCAACCAATGACCAGACCCATATGTCCGAAGAAATACCGAGAGTCACACCTTCCAGCTGTGACGTTAAATTACCAAGTTGGGAGGCCTCCACACCACCTCTAGGATCTCGGCGAAAAGAGAAAAACAGATTTGGGTGATTAAGCTTGTCTGCTAGCTTTATTTGTTTATCGGTCTCCAGCGCGAATAATCTAGGGTATTGGATGTTTAGCGGCGAAAAACCATTCCAAGAATCCTCCCAGTTTAGTGGTTTAATGTTTAGATAGAAAAACCATTAATAGAACTATCAGTTGGGAGATACGAGAATTTAAATTTAGTTTGTTGAAAAGATAAGTATGTAATGAGAATTGTTGTTTATGTAGCAATTAAATTAAATTAAAAATATAATTGTTACTAAATTTCTTCGAATGGAGCCGATTTTCCTTCATTCCATGAATATCAGTGATAACCCGAGCCATAAAGATGATTTAGTTAGTGAATCTCCAAATCCATTTAAAGAGAAGGGCTCTATTTAGAGCATACAAGCTAGAGACCCCGAGGCCACCTTTGACTTTAGCCGCCAAAACTTTATTCCAATTCACCCAAACCGCTTTGTTGCCATCCTTATTGATCCCATAGAAGAATCTACTTCTCTAGATTCCATCTTACCAAAGGACCCCATAGACCTATGAAGAATGGACATATGATAAATCGACATCGACCCTAACACGGACTTGAGGAGAGTTAGTCTACCTCCAATTGATAAAGTCTTCATTTTCCACTTCGAGAGACGAGCGTTCATTTTAGCAATAACATCAGACCAAGCTTGAGAACGGGACATACAACCCCCTACTTTCGAGCCAAGGTAGGTGAAAGGCACTTTTAGTAACTATGTTGTCGAGGTTATTCGATAGAACGAGTATATATCTTAAACGTACACGGTTTAACGACTATTTTCGTCATAATCGTTATTGATTCTGTATCTAGCTATCTAGAAAATTGTATTTAGTGAGTTTTAAATCTTAGACACCTTGTAATAATGTTATGTTTTACTACTAGGCAATTTGATGTTTGCAATTTTAAAAACCTTTATAATTAAGAGTGGATAACCTACCTATAACATAGGGTTTTTTTTATCCTTTTTGAGGCAAATTTGTCATTTGAGAAATATGTCAAAAAGTTTTTAGAACTTTTTATTTGTACTAAACTGTATAATGTTTGGGTAATTTTTTTAAAACTTTGGCAAAGAATTTGTTCTTGCTTTTTAGCAAGGTTATAAATAGCGTGAGGCGTGACGTGATGGCATAATCAAGCCTCACGCCTAGCGGCTATGATGTAGCTTTTGTGTTTTTAAGGCGTGGCTTAAGGCGGCTCAAAATATGAAAATATTTATATATTTATATAATATTTCATATATATTGAGTTTACATAAAGCGTTGTATATATGAATAAAGTTAAGAAATTATCCTTACATGAGATATTCTTCATTACAAAAAAAATAATTATCAGAGTTGAACTAAAAGGTTTGTCACGCCTCCACGCCTTAAGCGTGCCTTTTCACGCCTATCATCTCACGGCACGCTAAGGCGACGCTTTGGTCCCATTTCATAACGTAAGCCACGCCACCGCCTTAAGGCGACGCATTGCAATCGCCAAAGCGCCCTTTTAGAACATCTGCTTTCTAGTCGACGGTGTTGGGTGATATACCTATTGGAAGGACATTGATTTTATCATATTGTTTCACATAAGAAGATTGATATTAGAAAGTATGAGATTTTGTTGAGTAAAAACTAAGGATAGCAATCTTGTTTAATGCTTGTCCATCTCTCATAGTATACGGTATTTAATTGTTATAGAGCTTTCGTCAAGCTTATAATGTGAGTATGTGGCGCCATCACCAACCCGTCCCATGGTGGCATGGCGTTATAGGGCCTCCGCCATGGCCATGACAACATGTTTTAGGTTTTTTTTTTTAAATAATTAGCTACAATGCAACTGAGTACTAAACAGTGTTAAAGATTATCTGTTATGGGTGTGTTTAGCATGAAGCATTTAGGAGCGGTGAGCGTTGACCGTTGTGATCTTTAATGCTCGTTTGGCAAGCAACAAGTGACTCTATCTATTTTTCGGAATGCTCAATTTCCGGCGCTCTATGAAGTAGCATTTAGGAGCATTGACCTTTTAGGAGTTGTTTTACACATTATGATTATATGTACAGCTGTACCTTTTGGCTTCTAGCGCCTTGCTAGTAGCTCCTTTCTTATTTATTTAATCTTGCCGTTAAAAAAATGATTATATGTACAGCTACGTTACCAAACATCTTTATAAAAAACTGCTACTCAGTTATGCTACTTTTGTCAAACACACCAATATAAACAGATCACATAAACAAGAAGTTAGTAAATTTGATATTTTTATAGCACTCTAAACAAAGAACTCACCTGTTTTCTTTTTCACTTGTTTGCATAACTCATTGTGTCAAATAATTGACAAATTATGTCTAATGTATAATTTTCATATAAAAATGCCTACACCAAAAATAAAAAGCACTCTTTTATTTAATAAAGCAAAGGCAAATACTCAAAATATACATTGGTTACGTAACAAGCTATCGTATTTTAAAGAAAAAAAAAAACCCCCCAAAAAAAGTCCCCAATAATTTTGAAATCTTTTATGACAAATTTGCTCATTTGGTTTTTTTACCAGCCGAAAAGTTTTTTTTGAGGACAAAGATTTACTAGTTTGCTACTAGAAGTTTTTTGAATTAAGAAGTATTATAAGATAGAAGTTACAACTATGAACCTAAGCATTTTTTTTTAAACAATTTTTTTCATACCATATACCATCTATCTTATTACTGTAATTACCAATGCTTCCAACGAGGCTTGAACTCACAGCCTCTATGTGAAATACCAATAGACTATAAGCCATCGGCGTAGGGATCAGTTCTTAGAAAACAACCTCTTATAGTAAAAAATGTAAGACACCACAATAGGATGCCACGTACACAAGGCCTATAAGGGTAAAATAGGCATTCTCAAAATTGTTATCGTTGCATTCTCGCATAAACCGAATCTTCTACGGTCAATAAAGCTTTTTAAACATATTTATAGCAAGCTAGTTATGATTTATTTGATTATTATCTATCAATAAGTTAATTTTGCATCTAAAGTTTGCAGCCATGGTATTTCTTCAATATGATTTTAAGATCATCATCAATTAAAATGATAAAAAAGGATGTAAACTGCATCACTCATGAAACCATTTTTGGATAGAATTGTACTTATGTTTTGCATCAAATTGTCATCAAGCTGTTGAACAAAAAAAAACTTCAAAATTTTTAACAATATTAAACTAAAACAATCCCTCGTATTCATATAAAAAAACTATTAGACTTCAAAATCAATTATGCATAAAAAATAGTTCTTTGAATAAGATCCATCGATCTAAGTTCATTTCAAATTTATCATCGTGGAGTGGAAATGTAGTCATGAGATTATGGTGGGTAAAAAGAGTGAAAATACGAATTGATCTTACTTTTCTCAAACCTTAAACAAAAATACAACATGTTAATCTTGTTAAACATTTGATAAACATAATTTATGACGTCATTTTTATGAAATATTTTGTTGGGCCAATTCAGTCTCTAATTGTCCCTTGTACATGATTTGTATGAAATATATCCTAAGTAGAAAACAAGTCGCTGAACTTGAATAAATTCAGCGAGTCATCCTCAAGATGTTCTTCAGGGTCTAGAAGAAAGACTCATCAGCGGACCTCAGGGAGTGAAGAAGGAACCAAGTATTAGATAGCTAAGTTATGTTAGTTTGACCGTTGACCGTTGACTGTTGACCGTTGACCGTTGACGGTTGACTTATTCGGCCCAAACCTAATTGTGGGTTTGGGTCCATTATGTTTTAGGGTTTGCATTGCTTACTTATTAAGCTATGTATTTAGTATAAATACATAGCCAATCTTCATTATGTAATCACAAAAACACAATCAATAATATATATCTTTGTTATTTTACATGGTATCCGAGCTCTAGGTAAGATTCACCAACAAAATTTGTTATCCTCCGGTCATCGGCTACTCGCCGATGATCCGGAGGGATTCCGCTATTTTAGCTTTATTGTTTTAATTAGGATTTCATTTTTCGTATTCAATGCATAAACCCTAAACCCTAGCCGTCAAATCGAAAAAAAAATGTTGAGTTGCCATGAATCAACTATATTTTTTTTCCTCTATTTGTTTTCATTGTCGAAGATCATTGTCGTTGACAACAAAAGTTGATTATCAAATTGCCACTACCTTCTAAAGGCAAAGCAAGCCATGACGTAAAAAAAATCGTCACGCAAAGGAGGATGCCGCAAGCAATAAACAACTATGCCGTCAAATGCAATTATGCTTCCGCTCAAAAAAAAAAGATGAGAAAAAGAATAAGCAGCTTTCAACATTCATTCCAAAAAAAAACCTAGCCGTCCTAACACATCCCATATTATATTGATATAGCCATCAATCTTTTGTCTCTTACTCTACGTTTTACAAACGGAGATCATTGTAGTTTTCAAAAATAGTTGGTTGCAAATTTGTCGCTCCCACCTAAAGGCAAAGCAAGCCATGACGTAATCTTCATTATGTAATGAAAAAAACACAATCAATAATATATATCTTTGTTATTTTACATGGTATCAGAGCTCTAGGTAAAATCCACCAACAAAATTTGCTATCCTCCGGTCATCGGCTACTCGCCGATGATCCGGAGGGATTCCGCTATTTTAGCTTTATTGTTTTTGATGACGTATAGTCTAACATCGAGTCATGAACCCGACCCACGAATACTATTTATACCTGGACCCATGACGAATGGGGCCTATGTGCAAGAAGGGGTTGGTGCGATTTAGCCGCGCTTGATTTGTGTATTAGTTTAATGAAAGCCTGAAGCATAGCAATGAACAACTATGACTGATGTCGAAAATACAATTATGACTATCTCGCTATAAAGAAACTACAAAGAAGGTGAGATGATTGAAGAAAAGAAGAAAAGCGGCTTTCAACATATGTTCCAGTTTAGTCGTTTTCAAAAGTCTGACGTTCAAACTGCGGGGGAGTATTACTGGGAGTATTAGATAGCTAAGTTATGTTAGTGTTTGACCGTTGGAACGTTGACTGTTGAACGTTGAATGTTTTGTGGGTTGGAAATGTTGACGGTTGAACTTATTCGGCCAAACCTAATTGTGGGTTTGGGTCCATTATGTTAGGGTAGGTCTTGCATTGGCTTACTTTATTAAAGCTATGTATTTAGTATAAATACATAGCCAATCTTCATTATGTAACACAAAAACACAATCAATAAAATATATATTTGGTATTTTACAATCATCGTCTTTTGTTTGGCATCATCGTCATCTTTGGTTCGTAAATCATTATCATTTTGTCCCAAGTGTGTCATAAGCTTCATGCCAAGTTACATCTTTAGAAATGATGCAAGAATATTGCCAGGATGAACATTCATGTTTACATCTTAAAAATCATTAAAATTAAGCATTCTTTTAGTGCATCCATGTAGCATATGTATATATGAAGTAACATCCATTTTGCATAAGGGCAAAGGCCATAAATGACTAACTTACTTATCTCAATTTACTGCTGTTCCTAGTCAACTCTATAAAGGTACACACAAACATGTATACATTCAACTATTTTTTAACAAAATGAATACACTTTCGGTTATGATTTCTAAACGATCTGTTATTTTATTATTGCAGACGTTAGTCCTTTATAGTTATATATTTATTTTTAGATTCTGACCCGTCCAAAACGACACTCTATATCACATTTCACGACTCGGGTTCTAATAAGAGATTTTATGAGAAAAAACGTTTAGGACAACTTTTTAGTTTTACCGAGACCTTGAATCTCAACAGTAAATGACCAAATGCCCTTACGGGATTCATGCTGGAATTTATTATATTTTAATAAAACGCAGTAATTTGACTTTCGTTTCGACCCGCTATCATGCGATTTAAGAATAACAAACCTCGTGACCAAGTAAAATGTCATTATCGAACAATTTTCATGTTTCGCGGTAAGGCCTATAACGGACTGACAGTACTCAAATCGACGTTTTCTAATTGCAAGATTATTACTTTTTTATACACATATTTTTTTACAGTTTTTTCTAACATGATTTTATCAAGGTTTATACACAACATTTTTTATGTCACGTTTTTATTCAAATCTGAATTTTATTCACACACATTTTTATACACACGTTTTTATACACACATTTCTATATATGTTTTTCTACATGCTTTTATCCACGATTTTATACATACATTTTTATACACGTTTTTACAGACACATTGTTATGCATTTTTTTAAACGTGGATAAAAATGTGTGTAAAAACGTGTATAAAAATATGTGTATAAAAATGTGTGTATAAAACGTGTCTATAAAAATGTGTGTATAAAACGTGTATAAAAATGTAATAAGCTGGCAGATTTGAAAATGTCCGATTTGAGCACTGTCGAGTCCGTTATAGCCTTCCGGCGAAACATGAAAGTTGTTCGGAATGACATTTTACTTTGCCACATTGTTTGTTAGTCTTAAAATCGCATGATAGCGGGTCAAAACCGAAAGTCAAATTTCTGCGTTTTATTAAAAATATAATAAGTTCCAGCAGAATCCCGTAAGGGCATTTTGGTCATTTTCTGTTGAGATTCAGGTCTCGGTTAAAACTAAAAAGTTGTCCAAAACGTTGTTTCGCATAAAATCTCTTTAGAACCCGAGTCGTGAAAATGTGATATAGAGGGTCGTTTTGGACGGGTCAGATCTAGAAAATAAATATAGTATATAAAGGACTAACGATGCAATAATAAAATAACGATCGTTAGAAATATAACCGAAAGTTATTCATTTTGTTAAAAATTTGAATGTATACATGTTTGTGTGTACCTTTATAGAGTTGACTAGGAACAACAGTAAATTGGGATAAGTAAGTTAGTCATTTATGGCCTTTGCCCTTTGCATAAACATATTTGAATTTGACAACCATGACTGAGAATGATTTCATTAAGATACTAATAAACAAAAATAAAATCCAACAACGAAAAATAAAATAAAAATTCATCTTCATCGTCTAATCGGAATCATGGTGGACATTTTTAATTTGGATATCTCTCTTGTTATAAACTGGAGAGAGAATGAGAAAGAGAAAATGAATCCCGTATTTGATGGTAGTTAATTTTGTAACTGCTGCTAATCTTTGATCTTCAAGGTGTCTAAAATTACATATATAACCCGCTGCCACCATATTCCAGCATTTAAAACATTGTGTTATTTACGAAATTTTATTTTATCAATATTCAGGACCTGTTTTCACCATTAACCAGGGCTTTGTATTTTCTGCAACACCATTCTGCTAACGATCTCTACTGTCTGAGGTATTTTTCCTGCGCGACCAATCCCTAGAGGTTGTATTGCTTGGTCCGGACTTGGTCATGCTAGGGGAGTAGGTGTTGCTGAGTCGTTCGAAAGCGCTTCTTTTGCGGTGACTTAGACAGTCGAACACACTCCTGTCCTCGTCTTTTCTCCTATCATCCGTTTTTGATTTTTCCCTCCCGTGGCGGTACCTCGCGAGCGAGTTTCTGTCACCAGAACTGAAGGAGTCACTCCTTATCCTTCGAGCCCTCTTGGGGGGTATCTACAAAGTCTAGCCTGGATTGCAGACCTTTTCTCTTGTCTTGGCGTGCCTTTTCCATGATGATCGGCAAGATGTCATCATAGTGCTTTTCACAGAACTCTTGAATACTGGCCTGGGGCGCAGTGTCCGTTTCTCTGGGTGTTTTTTCTCTGCCATCAGTGTTCCTGACAGTGGTGATCATCGGAGTGGAGTTGGCCATTGCACTCATTTTTTCTGGTAGTTCCTAGTGTTGGGTCCCACGGATGGCGGCAACTTAGATGGGGTATTTGATCCGGTTTCGCCCCTATCTGTTGATGACGTATAGTATGGTCCGACCCGACCCATAGATACTATTTTGGGCTAATTATTGTTATCGCTACTTGGGCCGCGAGTTATGGGTCACGGCCACGGACACTCGTCCAGGCCGCGGCCGGAGATAGCAAAGTATATGGCATTATGCTCCTGCATGCGGTGTACTTAGGCGCTATTTTAGGTAGGGGTGTTCAAAAAAACCGTGAAACCGACGAACCGAGCCGAACCGCTCAATCCAAAACCGAAAAAACCCGAAACCGAAGAAACCGAAACCGAAAAAAACCGAAACCGAAAAAACCCGCTTATAATGGTTCGGTTTCGGTTTTTACT
>BQNB010128566.1:0-19260 GCA_026074375.1 Tanacetum coccineum
GATCTTTGTAAGTATAGTTAGATTGTGGTGATATTACCAAGTAGTGTTAGATAGTTGTGACATAAGTAGTGTGGTGAAGTGAAGTGACAAAGTTGTGAAGAAGTTTTGAAGTTGTGAAGAAGTCGTGAAGTTGTGAAGTCGTAAACAAGTTGTTAAGTCGTGTTGTGATAGATTGGTTCTAGCTAAGATTAGAACTCGACATGTAGCTTTGTGTTGTAAATCGGTGTAAGCAACGTTGTGTGCGGTTTTCTCTGCCATAAGGGAGCTTGTTGACATAGTGAAGAAAACTTTCGAGTTAGGTGCTCGGGGAGTGGAGTAGGGCGAAGAGGTGCTTTGTTACCGAACCACTATAAATCCTCGCGTTGTGGTTTGATTGTTCTTGCTCTTATCTCTTGTCTTGCATTATTTTCTCATACTATCTTATTAATTGTTTAGATAAGTATATTGTTTATATTGTGCAAGTGTTGAATTCACATAAAGTCGAATCTAGAATTTTTACAAACACTTTAAAACCTTAAATTAAAAAGCGGTAAACTATTCAACCCCCCTTCTAGTTTTCCACACACACATTTATCATCACTTTTACTCTTCGACAATCCTTTATGTTTCGACCAAAAGGAATATGTTATTTTCTTCATCATATATTTCTCTTATTTTTTTCATTATTATATATGTTGCATGAAACTAACCCTGTTGTAGGTTAAGCTTTCATATTTGATCCACGGATCCGCTATAAACCTAGGGATGCAACACCATAAGGGATTGAAGTAGACCTTTTAACTTCACTAGGGATGATTCAAGCTCGCCTTTTCAGGGAGAAATGAAGTTAAACTCCATAGACACACCCTTTTTGTTTCGACAAAAGAGGGAGAAGAGTGTAAATGGAGAAGGTAATGTAAAGGTAGTACGCGGATACAAGGTAATGTAAAGGTAGTACACGGATACAAGTAACTTTACATTTTACGAGTTATTACGTTTACACGTTTGTCATCATCAAAAAGGGGGAGATTGTTAGTGCAAATATTATGATATTTAATCTACACAGTCTCGTTTGTTTTAATGATGACAAACACGTAACTTGTAATGCATAACGTAAAATGTACAAGTTACTCGTAATCATATTTTGTCTCAATATCATCAACACACATCCACTTCTCGATTCCTCATATGTTACAACACAGGTTTGTACATGTTTGTTATGTTGCATTACGATCAAACTTCATTTCACATTTTGCATTTACAAGTATTTTTATACAAATGCATCACTTTTATATTTACACTAAAGTTTACACCTAAATATATATTTTACAGGTAAACTTTATTTTGACAAACATTCAACTAGACTTTTTTATTTTTGCAAGTTTACTTTCTTTTTTAGGTAAATAAAAAGTAATTTACATCATTCATATCTTGAAAGATCTCTCAAAGATTTCAAAAGGTTTTTTAGTCCGATGAACAGTAGTCGGTTCCATAGGATCGTCGCCGGTTCCCTTTGATTTACAAAGCCGGTTCCATTATGAACAGTAGCCGGTTCCATCAGCTTTTGGCTATATATAGTGGAGCCTTTTCAATCCGTTTTCATCACTTTTAACACACTTTCTCCACCATTTTTCACACATATAGATCTATAAGAATGCATCCATAAAACCTCATGATCATAATGCATCTAACTCTCATTTTTGTTGTAAGCATATACACAAAATGATCCTCTAAAGAAAGCTTTAAGATCTTGCAATCTACATCCACCACAAGCATTTAAACACATAAAGATCTACCTCAACAAGCTTGGGAAACTTGTGATCTTCCATCAAAGAAGACTGACCTCATCATGCTTTATGATCTTGATGCTTGGTTTGGGCTTTCACATCCATTAGACATATTTGCTTAGGATCATCATTGTACACCCATTTGTATCATTTGATTTAGATTAGATGGTTTATGTATTTGTGTCATAAAACACAAGGTTTGTTATGTTGGGACACAAAACATAACGGGTTTGGTTATATGCAAAGAAGGACTTGGTATTTATCTTTGTACCGGATAAAGTGTAAGCTACGATGGGTTGGTTCTACCTTTGTTAGAACTCGGCATTTAGCTTTGTACTGGATAAAGTGTAAGCGAAGTTGTGTATGGTTTTCTCCGCCGAGAAGGTAGCGTGTTGATCTAGTGAAGTAACTCTCGAGTTGGGTACTCAAGGAGTGAAGTAGGGCGGAGAGGAGCTCCGTTACTGAACCACTATAAATCATTATGTTCGGTTTGCTTTCTATTTTATTTATCGCTCTCTATTTATTTTATGCTTATGATTGTACTTGTGTTGTGACTACTTGCTTAAATTATCTATTTTACATGTTTGAAATGGTTCTTAAAACCGGATGTCTTCCCCTACACTTATTTTATGCAAAATACCTTTGATTGAAATTAAGACGAGGTTAAAAACAATATAAAGAATGATCACATATAATTCAAGCATATAAGAACAAATAATAAAAATTAAAAACACACGACACTCCTAAAATGCATAGAATTAAAAGATTAGGTTGTCTCCCAATAAGCGCTTTTCTTTATTAACGAGTCTTGTAGCTAAACTCGGAGTCACACTCCTAATTTGTTTCGTGCATGCTCACATGTCCACGTATGAGCCATTCTTTCCTATCTTTATCAAGTTGGTACTCGGGTCCTAAGTTCAAACTACCCGTGTACATTAACTTGTTCTTTTCATACGGATACTTAAGTCCACTCATCCTATCTCCGTCACTAAGTACTAGAAGGGGTGGGATTTTACTCCATTGATGGTATCCCAAATTTTTAAGCCTAGGTACTGTGCGAGGCATCTGAAAGATATAAGTATCCCAAAGTCTATTGAATGAGATCAAACCTTTACTAATGAGTTAGATCCTTAAAAGGCTTTCCCATTACTACCTCGGATAATTGGCTCTCTATGTATTTTCCTATATCCTTAAAAACGATAAAATTCGTCGTATAGGTAAAACTTCCAACAAACACATGGACATTCCTAATGATTGCTACAAAATTATCGTCCCTACTTGCAAGCTGGTTGACCATTATAGTGTTAAGGGCCTTGCGTGTAATTATGTTCATTGACAAGTTAGGATCAAAGTAAGCAACGAACTGCCTAAAACCTATCATGCAAGGGAATGCCAAATCACGTTCATCAAACTTATTTATTTGCCTATTATAGTTACAGTATTCTGTGTTCAAATATATGTCATTAATTACTTCACCATCGTCCGAATCAAGGAAAGGGGATACAAGTGGTGTATCCACAAATTCAGCGTCAAACACTATGTCATCTATTTCATGAAAATCAGGTGGGTCAAAAAAATCATTGAGCGGTTGCTCGGGTAAGGCGAGTGGTTGTGGATTCGCGTTCTTTATAGTGAAGAATGGAATAGTCAATGAAAATTACAAAACAAACACACAAAGAAAGATAAAATAAAAGAAACCTAACCTAAAATAATAATAAATTCTCACTTGAGGAATCTTGTGAGTAGACCTAAGCTAGATAAAATCTGAAACCTAGATTATTCCTCGGCAGCGGCGCTAAAAACTTGATGCGGTGTCTTGTAAAACCACAAAAGTTTTACAATCCTCCTAGGTAGAGTACCTAATCATTGCAGTGTAGTATAGGCAAGACTCGGGGGATTGATCGTTCTCTAGGGGAATAGTGAGGTAGGTTCGAATTGTATGTTCACTAAGATCTAAGGGTTGAGGGAAGAGTATTTTTGTGTTTTTATATTTTATGAAAGCAAGTAAAATCTCAAGTTTTGAAGGAGGGGTGTTTAAATTAAAGTACAACTAATCTAATTATGCATGAAAATGTGCTCACTTAATCATGCATTACTCCCTAGTTGATTCCTCTAACCCGTTGCCCGTCACCCTTGTTAGTGTAATGTGTAAGTATTCCCCTTATTTTGCAGCGAGTTGGTTAAGTTTGATTTTTACGTGATAACCTAGTTAGGCGTTACGTGTCAGACACACTCCCTCCTAATAGTAAATCACGCGCAATAAACACTTAAATAGTTATCCTTCCAAACGAGAGGGTTTCACTTAGTTCTAATCGCGTTTCACTAGACGTCTATGCTAATGAAATATCTTATAGCTAGTTTTCTAATGCCTTATGCACAAACCACTAACAAGAAGCAACACATTAGAGATCACAACTAAGTTTCATGCAATCATAAGCAAACACAAATAAATTTAGCCTAACATGTTAACAAGAAGAAAAGAAAAACAATTACTCATCAAACACATAGACATATTTGAATGATTAAAGATTGAATCATTTAACTTTAATTCAACATGTGAGTACAAGGGGCATAAAAAGCACTAAAAATCGTCTATAATGGCTGCACAATAGCTCTCCAAAGTTCCACACACAAATTACGAAAATAAAGGGTTTGTATATATAGGAATTATGGCATCGCTAAGGTTTTGTGACATCGTCATCTCGTCGATTCTTCTTAGGGTTTCTTTTAACCGACATATGCTGACGCCGTCAAGGGTATATCTGATGCCGTCACCTTGCAGTTGTGACGGCGTTAAGGACTTTTGATGACGCCGTCTCCACACACTGAACTGTCACAAAATTCCTTCAAAACTTCACTTTCTGGCCACATTTGGCAACGCCGTCAGGATGGTGGTCGCGAGCCTGAAAAGTTGTGTTTTTGTCTTGTTTCTTCTTGAATTAAGCCCAAGTCACATGTATTCCGTCAAGTGCTTCTCAAATGATAATTTCACAAAAAGAAAGGATTTAGTGCAATAATAGAGCATATTTGCATGATTTTGGGGGTTAAATGATCCTGAAAAAGTGTATAAAATGACACCTCATCAATGTACCATCCGACACCTGAAACAGTAAGGTACACAGACAACACCAAGTTGTATGAGCCAAGGAGAATGGTCACACCTGTCCTCCTTGTCTGCTCTTAAATGATCAACGTGTAGCCTCTCCACAGCCATTGATCACTCGCTCAAGGGTTTACCTCTAAACCCTAATGCTTCACTATAAATAGGAAGCATTCACAACTCCTTAAAAGAGTTCACACACTTGAAAGAAAATCGCTACACACAGTAACACCCCCACATCAAAAAGATGGTTTATTTAAGTATTACTCGAGCTTCATGATCCTTATCATAACCATCAGACCCTTACCTTTTAACACGGGAAACCAAGCAACACAACTATCCCAAATTCTCTCTTAAACATGTTTTACATACCATACGTAAGCATAAACATTGACGGTTACTTTGGTTCAAAGGTGTAAAGATGTTTTCATTGAGGCTATGATGTTACATTGACCAAAGGGAAAAAAGGATTAAAGAAATGGACGCATTTTGGGAACATGGAATCTTTAAGACTCAAAAATCAAGACACATTGGATTATCGTGCTGACTACAAAAAAATGATTGCAATTTATGTCATCCAGATTTTTACATAGCCAAAATCATGACTCACCAGATGACCAGATTATCATAGCCAACCAACCATTATTCAAACTAAATCCACCCATCACTGCAAAAAAACGCGTATCCAGATTGGCCAATGGAAAAAAACAATATCATATATATAATTCCAACATCTCGTGTTATATGTGTGTGACCTTTGGGTCTCATAAATAATGACCAATATAAGTTTACACGTTATGTAATTGACATACAATAACCAACACTTGGGTCGAGGAAGATGCCCAGATTATTAGGTTGGGCTAGGTTCGGTTCCGGTATGGTACTTGGTTCTGGTCCGAGAATTTTCGGTAATTCTCTATGAGTACCAAATTGTTTAGAAAATTCATTTTTTATGTCGATCGTTCATAAAGGACATGCTATAACAAATACAAACTGATGAGGTGTCATTTTATACACTTTTTCGAGGTCATTTAACCCCTTAAATCATGCAAATATCACTAAAATATGTGTTTAATCATTTCTTTTTGTATTTTTAGCACTTGGATGGTATTTGGAGGAAATACACGTGACTTGGGCTCATTTGAGGAAGAAACGGACGAGATTACAAGTCTACACCAAAGTCAAAGAAGGAAAAGCGTATAGACTATGGAGACAGCGTCACAAATTATAGCGACGATGTCAGAAGTCCTTAAAGACGGCGTTATGATTATTGTGACAGTGTCAGAACGTAACCGACTTAGAGAACCCTAAAAGAATCAGCGGAGCGAAGGAATCAAGATTATAAAGCAATGCCGACTAGGACTCCTTGATGTATAAAAAGAGGTCCTAGGGCATAGAGTTTGATATATTATTAGTCGTATAATTCTTAGCTTCAAGGTCTTTGTAACCCTAATACTTTGAGAGTATTCATATTATTATCTTTAATAATATTGGAGCTTGTTTGTTGAATTATATGTTCATTGAATTACTGTTTTATTAATAATTCTTCTTAATATTAAAGATTAGATTCCGCATAATCTTTAATACATTCAAACAAAGTTTCTACTATAGTTGTATTAGATTTATCTAATATAACTAAACCTTAAACAACCTTAAGGAATTTGATCTATTGAAGTGAGATCAACAAGTGGTATCAGAGCTTGTTAAGAAGCTTTGAAAGAGAAGAACCTATTTTTATACATAATATCTTTTTTTTAAAGATATGGATCAAGATTCTACACACATGGTGGCTGCATCTAAAGTTCCCATGCTCAAACCTGGTAAGTATGAGATCTGGAGGATAAGGATTGAACAATATATCTAGATGATAGACTATGCACTATGGGAAGTCATAGAGAATGGTGCAACCTTGCCAAAAATAACAACTGTGGAAGGTGTTGTGACAGTTATGCCTATTACAACAGCTGAAGAAAAGGCTCAGAGAAGATTAAACGTAAAAGCTAGAAGTACTTTAATGATGGGCATTCCCAATGAACATCAGTTAAAGTTTAACTCTATAAAGGATGCTAAGAAGTTGCTGGAAGTTGTTGAAAAGAGATTTGGTGGGAATGCAACTACTAAAAAGACTCAAAAGAATCTCTTAAAGCAACAATATGAAAACTTCACTGCTCCAAGCTCATAGATGCTTGATCAAACTTTTGATAGGCTTCAAAATCTAGTGAGTCAGTTGGAGCTTTTGGATGAAAAGCTTTCACAAGAAGATGTTAATCAGAAGTTATTAAGAAGTTTGTCACCTGAGTGGAACACACATGCTGTTGTTTGGAGGAATAAAAATGATTTGGATACAATGAGCATGGATGATCTCTACAATAACCTCAAGGTGTATGAACCAGAAGTTAAAGGGATGTCTAGCTCAAGTTCAAGCACACAGAACATAGCTTTTGTGTCCTCTTCAAATAACAACACTAGCAGCACTAATGAAGCAGTTAATACTGCTCATGGAGTTTCTACTACTAGCACTTAAGTTAATGCTGCTAACTCTATAAATATTGATAACTTGAGTGATGTTGTTATTTATGCATTCTTTACTAGTCAACCAAATAGTCCTTAACTTGTACATGAGGACTTGCAACAAATCCATCCAGATGACATGGAAGAGATAGATTTGAGATGGCAAATGGCCATGTTGACTATAAGGGCTTGAAGGTTTTTAAAGAATACAAGAAGGAAGCTTACTATTAATGGCAATGAGACTATTAGTTTTGATAAGTCCAAAGTGGAGTGCTACAACTGCCACAAAAGGGGACACTTTGCTAGGGAGTGCAAAGCTCCAAGATTCAACACAAGCAAAACAATTGAAAGCTTCAAGAAGGAAGTGTGCATGAGAAAACATCTACTTCTATAACTTTGGGTGTCATGTGATGGTCATGTAGATAATGGACTGTAGTGATCAAGCATATGTAAGGCCTAATTATGCACTCGATGGCTTTCACAACTCAAGTTCTGACTCAAAGGTATCCAATCGATTCTATTTGTTCAATAATCTTGTATGGAAACTGATGAACTTCTAAAATCTTAAAATGATCAACCATTAAAAGATTTAAATGTAAATTCTGAGATAAATAGGTATAGGTTATAATACAGTTTAGAGTCAGTGTACGGGACAAACATAAAGTTTAAAAAACCAATGAGTCTAAGTAATAACCCGAACTAAAGGTGCATAAAAATTTGAAAAAAAATATGATAAATAACTATAAGAGTTAATGTTTCTAGGTTATAAGACAGGTTTAGAGTCAGTGGAAGAAAAATTTGAATTTTATAAAACAAATAAGTCTATTTATTTAGAAGATATTTATGGCTTAAAAGTTGAAATTCATATAGGAGAAATAACTATTAGAGAGCTTAGGAAGAAGCTTGAAATAGTTCAAAAAGAAAAAGATGGCATTCAACTTAATGTATAAAAATTTGAACATGCATCTAAAAATTTAAACAAGCTCATAGAGTGTCAGATAGTTGACAATTGCAAGAAAAGTTTAGGCTATGAAAACTATAATGCAGTTCCACCTCCCTGCACAGGAAATTTCATGCCCCCAACACCTAACTTGTCTTTTACTGGTTTAGATGAGTTTGCTAATAAGCATATAGTTAAGAACTGTAAAGCTATGTCTAGTAAAGAAGATCCTAAGGTAGTTTGGAAGCATGATGATGCCCCAATTATTGAAGAATGGGTGTCAGATAATGAGGAAAAGGATGTGTCTTGGCCTAAAATTGAAAAGAAAATAGTTAGGCCTAGCATTGTTAAGAAAGAGTTTGTCAAATCTAAGCAACAAGAAAAGACTGCTAGGAAAACTGTTAAACAAGTTGAGCATCATAGGCAAAACACTCATAGTCCAAGATGCAATCAAATAAATTGGAATAATATGATGTCTCAAAAATTAGGAAGTAATTTTAAGATGTTTAATAAGGCCTATTATGTGTGTGGAAGGTTTGATCATTTGTAGGATGATTGCAATTACCATCAAAAATAGTTTCAAAATCAAAGGATGGTAAAACCTGTTTGGAACAATGCTCAAAGGGTGAATCATCAAAACTTTGCTAAAAAGTCTCACGCCGGTGCTAAAAAGAACATGGTTCCAAGAGCAGTACTAATGAAGTCTGGATTAGTATCAATTAATACTGTTAGACAAAATGTTTCAAAACCAGCAGTATTAGTTAATACTGTTAGACAATTTAATGCTGCTCACTCAAAAACAATAGTGAATGCTACTCGATCAATGTCATATCTTTCTAAAATAGCACATTCAACTATTAAGAGACTCATTCATAAGAACACAACATTTAAAAGTATTAATATTAATCAAAGAGTTAATACTGTTAGGGGTAAAAAATTTAATACTGCTAGGCCTAAAGCAGTAGTTAATGTTGTTAAGGGAAATAATGTTAATGTTGTTAAGGCCTCGGCTTGTTGGGTTTGGAAACTAAAGACTAAAGTTTTAGACCATGTTTCTAAACATAACAGTGCATCAATCACCCTAAAGAAGTTTGATTATATTGATGCACAATCCAAGTCAGTGATGGCTTGGGTCCCAAAAAGAAACTGATTTTCTTACCTAATGTGCATGGCAATCTACAAATGGATTTACAGGATCAAGGAGTGATTGATAGTGGATGCTCAAGGCACATGACAGGGAACATGTCCTATCTTATAGACTATGAAGAGATAGATGGAGGATATGTTGCTTTTGGAGGGAACCCCAAAGGAGGGAAAATCACAAGAAAATGTACCATTAAAACTGGTAATCTAGATTTTGAAAATGTGTATTTTGTGAGAGAGTTAAAGTTTAATCTCTTTAGTGTCTCACAAATGTGTGATAAAAAGAATAGTGTTCTTTTTAATGACACTGAATGTATTGTTTTATCTTTAAACTTTAAGTTAATTGATGAAAGTCAAGTTTTACTTAGAGTTCCTAGAAAGAACAATATGTATAGTGTTGATTTAAAGAACATAGTTCCTAAAGGAGGTTTAACTTGCCTTTTTGCAAAAGCCACATCTGATGAATCTAAACTTTGGCATAGAAGGCTAGGTCACTTAAATTTTAAAACCATGAATAAATTGGTTAAAGAAAATCTGTAAGAAGGTTTACCTTCCAAAATTCATTTGAAAATGATCAAGGCCTGGTGTTGCTTGTCAAAGGAAAAAGTAGCACAGAAGCCCTTGTAAGTCCAAAACAAAGACCGATCAGTCTAACTTTATAAATCATTTGGTTGCATATGGACTTATTGGTCCACATTTTGTAAAAAGCCTTATGAAGAAAATGTATTGGCTAGTTGTCACAGATGATTACAGTAGGTTTACATGGGTTTTCTTCTAGCTACTAAGGATGAGACTAGTGGCATTCTTAAGTCCCTTATAACTGGAATAGAAAATCTAGTAGATCACAAGGTTAAAGTGATTAGATGTTATAATGGAACTGAGTTCAAAAACAGAGAAATGAATCAGTTTTGTGAAATGAAGGGTATTTTGAGACAATTTAGTGTATTAAGAACTCCTCAACAAAATGGAGTTTCGAGTAAGGAGGGATAGGACACTAATTGAGGCTGCTAGGACTATGCTAGCTGATTCTAAGTTGACAACTACTTTTTGGACAGAAGCAGTTAATACTGCTTGCTATGTGTAAAATAGAGTATTAGTAGTTAAGCCTCATAACAAGACCCCATATGAACTTTTTCATGGTAGAACACCAACTTTAAGTTTTATAGACCATTTGGGTGTCCTGTTACCATTCTCAATACCATAGATCACTTATGAAAATTTGAGTAAGGCTGATGAATAGTTTCATTGTTAATACTCTTTGATATTAAAGCCTTTAGAGTATTCAAAAGTATGAACAAGGATAGTGTAAAAACTTGCATAATAGGTTAGTGAGGGCACACCTAATGTTGTATGGGGGTGGTAATGGACCATATTGGCTATTTGATATTGGATAGCACTAACAAGAACAATGAATTATGATATAAATTGTGCAGGTTACACAGTCTAATGGTTTTGTAGGTACAAAAGCAAGTGATAATGCAAGTCAAGCTATAAAGGAGACAGAACCTGTCAAAGATTACATTTTGCTACCATTATTGACTGCTGATCCACTATATTCTTAAGATCCAAATAGTTCTCATGATGATGGATCCAAACCTTCAAGTGATGATGGAAAGAAGGTTGATGAAGATCCAAGAAAAGAAAATGAATGTAATGATCAAGAGAAAGAAGATAATGTTAACACAGCACTAACAATGTTAATGCTGGGCTCGGCAACAAATAAGGTTAATGTTGTTGGTGGAAAATAAAACTAGCATTGAACTACCATTTGATCTAAATATGCCTGCTTTGGAATATTATAGCATATTTAACTTCTTAAGAAATAATGAAGATGATGGTGCAGAGGCTGACATGAATAATTTGGATACAACAATCCAAGTCAGTCATAATCCAACTACAAGAATTCATATAGATCATCCTCTTGATTAAGTGATTGGATATTTTCAATCAGCTACATACACAAGAAAGATGTCAAAGAATTTGAAGGAACATAGGTTTGTTAGTACTATTCAATATGGAACAAACCATAAAGACCTTCAAAACTGCCTGTTTGAATGCTTTTTATCACATGAAGAACCCAAAAAGGTAATTCATGCATTGAAGGATCCAAGCTGGATTAGAAGCTATGCTAGGAAAACTTCTACAATTCAGTACCAAATTGTTTAGACTTTAGTGGATTTACCTAAATGGAAAAAAGGGCTATAGCTCTAAATGGGTTTTCAGGAATAAAAAGGATAAAAGATGAATTATGATAAGAAATAAAGCAAGATTGGTTGCTCAAGGGTACACATAAGAAGAAGGGATTGACTATGATGAATTTTTTGCCTCACTGTATAGCAAAGAATGAAGCAATTCAGGCTATTTTAGTTTATGCTATCATATTTAATAAGATTTTGTGGTGTATCAAATGAATGTAAAAAATTCTTTTCTTTATGGGAAGATTGAAAAAGAGGTGTATGTATGTCAACCACCAAGATTTGAAGATCTAGACTTTCCTGATAGAGTATACAAGGTTAAAAAAGCATTATATGGACTACATCAAGCTCCTAGAGCTTGTATGAAACCTTGTCAAAGCATATCTGTTTGACCAACGTGTTTTAAATAGGGAAAATTGACAAGACCTATTCAACAAAAGGCACAAAGGTGATATTCTGCTGGTCGCAAGTTTATGTGGATGATATCATCTTGGTTCAATTAAAGAAGTGAGTTATGCTTTGCATTTAAAGATGTTTGATGCATGAGAATTTCAGATGAGTTTTTTCCAAGGGAAGAAACTTACATTATTAGCCTTTGGATTAACGATGAAGCGGAAGAAAGATGGCATTTTCAATTAGTCAAGATAAATAATGTTGAAGAAATTTTAAAGAAATTTAGGTTTACAGAAGTCAATATTGCAAGCACACCAATGGAAACTCAAAAGCCTCTGCTCAAGGATGAAGATGGTGAAGAAGTGGATGTTCATATGTATTGTGTGCCTGTGCTAGATACCAAGTCAATCAAAAGGATTTTAACATCATAATGTTATGAAAAGGATTTTTAGATTCTTACAAGGTCAACCAAAATTGGGCCTTTGGTATCCAAAAAGATTTCCTTTTGATTTTGTATCAACACTGATAGTAGATTATGCTGGAGCACAGCTGAATAAGGAAGTCTACAACAGGAGGTTGTCAATTCTTGTATGTAATTAAAAACATGGCAGTGCAGAAACAAGACAATGGTTGCAAATTCTACAAACAAAGCTGAGTATAGTGCTGCATCAAGTTGTTGGGACAAAGATGCTTAAATTCAGAATCAACTAACTTGATTATTGGTACAATTTTAATGCATACCAAGATCTTTATTGACAATAACAGATACTATTTAGCATAAATTAAAGAATCATTTTTTCATAAAAAACAAAGTCATATAGGAGAATCATACATCATTTTATTAGAGATAACAACGGAGTCAACGCTTCATTCTCCATCAACGTTTACAATAAGATGGCAGGCAAACGAGCAACAAGCTGCGCCGCAACCCCTTTTTGGATGGCAAAACCAATCCTACTAAAAATAAAGTTTTGTGTCTTAGGGGTCGAAAAATACTGTTGCACAACTCATGAACCCTAGATCAAAAACTCCTCTGCTTCCGGTGCTAGGAAACCAAATTGAATCAAATCAAAAGGGATAAACACAGTGTTGAATACTCTAAACAAGCTTTCTCTGTGGTTTAGCAACTTTGCTCGATCTGCTGAACAACTGCAACCTTGTCCTCCAACAAACCCAATTGTCTCTTGAGCCTAAACAGAGGGACACTTCTTAGTAAAGGATCCACACTAAGCCATGTTTTCCCCTAAGGCCCCCTACCAAAAACACAGTAAAAAATAATCATCTGCCCGTAAGGTAAGAGCCTGGTAAGACCTCCTTTTCGAGTGGATCTGTCAGAAAGTTCAGGTGCCCTGCCTCCCTTTTTGGAAGAAATCTATGCTCGTAAGACATCATACATAACATCCCTAACCAAATCATGCCTATATTTGAAACCAGGTAACTTCTTGCAATGGACCGCATGCTCACCAAAAGAAATCCAAACAAACCTTGCGTGCAAACTGGGCAAAGGCTCATCACACTAAAATAATAGGGATCATTAGCTGGTACATAATAAGGATAATTCCGGAACTACCAGAGCCCGACAAATATTGGGCCTAGTCCTTCATGGGATAACGGACAAGAAATTCTGAGCAACGACGGGGACTCGGAGACACATTTAACCACCGCTTTTTTTTGTGCGGGGATAAATCAAAGATCACATGACTCCGCAAACGCTGACAATTTACTAAATTGTGGCACAAGCCAAAACAGTTTTGGGCTTTGGGGGGGGGGGGGGGCAGTGTCCTTGTTAGAGAAATTTAACTGCAAGATTCGAATTCAGGAGGACATGTGCACACGATCTAACGCATATCCATAGTCAGAATCAACCCCATCAATACCACATCCCTGAAGAATGTGGTCCTACAAACTCCAAGATTGCACCCTCGAGGCCACAAAAGCATAAGTAGATACATCCTCAGCCAAACATAAACCACAACCTTACCAACCTAATCGGTAAGTTAAACAACCCTGAATGTGAACAGACCCGTAATTTTCGTCAATGTAATTATCTATCTATTAAATTAGATGCAATGTAATATCCATCTATTATATATATATCACCTTTTTACAGGGAAAGTTTTTTCTTTATCTCATTATGCCAATTGGTAATTGCATCTCTAAAGTAAACGGCTCACCAACCTCTACCAATGCCATCTTATATCTATGTGTTATATAATGTTAAACATCCTAATGTGTCAAGTCATAACATAATATCATTTTTACCAAGTACATTATCCATTTAACTACCATTTAAAAAACATTATATTCAAAAAGTTAGACTATTTATTCGTTACGTTTATATCAAAACTAAATTATAAGTAAATGTATAAATATAAAATAAATGTAGTACAAGCTCAAACATGTTTATAATGTTGTACAATGCACCACCATTTGAATATCTTTTCCCTCCTAAATCAAGTTAAAACTTTCTAAAGTCCAATGTATAATAGTCAATAATGCATAAAAAACCAACTAGGCATTTACCTCACTAAATCTCTTTAGTTTACTTACTACGACTTTAACACAAGGTACACGCACATAATGCTTGACTCTCTAAAACCCTAAACCTAAACCCTAATTCATCTAGAAACCCTAAATTTTCATTTTAAATCATAAACTAAACCTAAATCTTAAAACTCAACAAACCCTAAATCTTAAACATTTAAAAGTAAGCGCGTATTGGACTAAAATAAATAGTGATCATTAATATAGTCGTACAATGACACAAAAATGAGAAATGTTACAATCTTAACCCTAACTCGAATTAAAACCCTAAAACCTAAGCCGAAACCTAAACCAAACCCGACACCCCTTTATTTCATTTTTAACCCATTTAATCAAACAAGCACCTCAAGCAAGCATCCTAGCACCTCCATGACATCACCACCATGTCACCAAGCAAGCAACCAAGCACCTCCATGACCAAGTTTGAAAAATCACCTCCTTGTCACCTCTTTTCTAGCCGAACCCCTCCAACACCTTCCACCTTGCTTAGCTATTTTTCTAGCCTTCCATACTTACCCTATAATCTTCATTAGTCACTACTCTAGCACCTTGATCCTTACACCAAGTTAACTTGGGCACTAAGGGTCATTTAACCCCTATATATAGCCGAAACATACACACCACTTCAAACACACCTCAAAAACTCATCACCACTCAAATGGAGTTCTAAATCAGGCCAAGGAAGAAGTAGAAGGTCCCTAAGATCAGAATACAAGCCAAGAATCAAGAGAAGGAAGGTCTTGAATCCATATCTAGGCGTACGAACCCGAAAAACCCATTTCGACCCATTTCTAGCTCAAGTAAGCTTAAATCTTGTTCAATAAGCTCATATTATGTTTTAGATCTTTCATAAGGTTTGTAAGATCATATATAAACTCTTGTTTGAAGCCTTGAATCCTCAAACCCATGTGTTTTTGACTAAAACCCTAAAAATGACCCGTTTTGATTTTCTAGCTAACAAATCCTTTTTCTAAACTTTTGTTACGTTAGAACATCTTATTTTAGCTTATTCTAATAAGCTATAACCTTCAAATATCATTTGGAGTCCTAAAATAAGCTTGTATGGCTTTTTAGACTTGATTTGTAAATTATTTCCATGCAAGGGGTATATATCGTAACTTTTTGAAATTTATTACTAATGGGGCTAAAAATGTCATTATTCTAAAGTTATAACTATAAGGACCTATCTTGCCAAGTTCTAAAGTTAAAGGTTTAAATTATATATACTTTATATATAAAGGACTAAACTTGTAAAAGTTTATAAACCAAAGGTATATATTGCCATTTTTGCAAACTTGAAAATATAAAATATAATATTTTTATGTAAATTATAAAAATATATATTAATATTATAAAACCCGATTTTATTAAAACCCGACACATTAATCGTTATTAATCATCGATCGACGCATTATAAAACAATTACGTTATATATTTAACGTAATTTATCATCGACTAACTTTTGAAGAAACTTAAAATCTTATCGTATCACGTTAACATGGAGCTTCATGTGAGGAGTTTCATTTGGGTATACGTTTTGACGAGTTTGCTGGATTTACGATTTAAAGTGTCCTGGCTCCTCAAACGTTTACTACATGACCTCTGAATTATGATGGCCTGAACAGTGATACAATATTTCCATAAATTAATAAATCAAAGTAATACGTTAAACTTTATAAGTTTTGAAACATAAACCATCACACTAAGACTTGACATATTACCCTAGGTTGCGTGACGAAGCCGTTACTTTCACTTTATATACTTTTGCCATCAATCAGATTTCCCTATCCTAGAAGCAATCAATTCCTATCAACCACGTTTCCGAATTACCATGCCCAGTTCAAAAAATTCAATTTCAACGACATCAAAAAATATAACCAGGCACAATGGATGCAGCTCCTAAACATGACCATATTACAAGGGGCTCAGTATGAAATACAAGTACTATTTACATCAGATTCGCGAAAATAACTTAGCCGGTCAAACATAGGGATTAACTATAAATATAAACTATAACGTATAAACTGAAGACTTAACGCTACAATATGGATCAAAGTGACCTCTAACCATGTTCCTCTCACACTCGGTGGGTACTTGTTTTAGCTTATTATGGGAATTATGAGCTTATTTATTTCAGGTTTTTTATGCTTATTTTCTAGTTTATGAGCTTACTATGACTTTAATAGTGGAAAAAGACCATTACAGTGAACAATAGCCAGATACTATAAAGCTTTGTACGGGACTAAATTAAGCGTATCCAACACCACCTAAAGATTATAATTTCTATAAAATTTAATTTCAAGCAAAATACCATACTAACATCTGTTATTGATATAGGCATCTAGCTATGTTAGTCATTTATTAGCTCATAGCTTTCCAAAGACATCTCATAAACATTCTCACCACAACTTTACTGGTCTGGTTTCCTTAGTTCAAAACTTTTTGCCACGTAAGCGTTTAGCCTGTTAAACAGGTGGAAAAGTCAGTTTACGTACCATATTGACACGAAATGCAAAGTTCAGTTATGATATGGGCAATAAATTTAGTACACGTACCATATGGGTACATTTAAGAAAGTACGTGGCTATTTAAAGCCAAAAACCCTAATCGTTATTAATCATCGATCGGCGCATTATAAAACAATTACGTTATATATTTAACGTAATTTATCATCGACTAACTTTTAAAGAAAATTAAAATCTTATCGTATCACGTTACTAGGGAGCTTCATGTGAGGAGTTTCATTTAGGTATACGTTTTGACGAGTTTGCTGGATTTACGATTTAAAGTGTCCTGGCTCCTCAAACGTTTACTACATGACATCTGAATTATGACGGCCCGAACAATGATGCAATATTTCCATAAATTAATAAATCAAAGTAATACGTTAAACTCTATAAAGTTTTGAAACATAAACCATCACACTAAGACTTGACATATTACCCCAGGTTGCGTGACGAAGCCGTTACTTTCACTTGATATACTTTCGCCATCAATCAGATTTTCATGTACTGTTAAGGTGAGTTCATAGCCTCGCATTTTAAATCTTCTAATGTTTTCATAAACCCAAGAGGGGGATACATGCTATAAACCATGAATACGAGTATTTTTCCAACTGTATGCTATCCTGATATATTATTGCCTAAGTCCTTACTTTTGCCATTAAGACCCCACTATCATGAACCGTTAATTACTTTTTGGAGTAAGCGCGAATGCTGTGAATAGATCTATTTGGGACTGAGCTTCCCCGTTGGTGTACCTATACTTTCTGGTAACCACCCCCCCCCCCCCCCCCCCCCCCCTAAACAGATTCATTTGACTCACTATGCGGGTGTTTGGACAAATGCACTCAGGTTGGGGCAATTTATTGTGATTATTGATTATCTCAAGGTCTCGGTGTCATGAGCTTAGGGCAATAATATTGTTTTCTATAATAATTGTACTCATTGCAATTATTACACTTATGGGTGTATAACAACGTAACCCACTATTGAACTTGTATTCAAACTGTTTACCATAAACCTATGAATTTTACGCAACCATTATGTTGACCTTTTTAGCATGTTTATCTTAGGTAATTGAGCAACTTATGGCATGGAGTGGCACGGACTTGAAGATGGCTAAACTATTATCATTCAAACTTTATGTTTTTATGTAGATTTTGGGACCTCTGTTTGTAACAACTCTGATGAAATAATGAATGATAACTTATCTTTTAAAAACGTCTCTTTTGAGTCGTTTTCTATGATTATGACAGTTGTACTATGAAATAATACCCCAGATTAGCTTCCGCTGCTATATGTCAAAAATGGGGGTGTTATAGTTTATTATTTGAGTTTAAAGGTTGTCACGTTTTTTAAAAGTTGTTTTGATGAATAATATTGCAAGAAAATAAATAACAGTAATTAAATTTATTTTACTAATCAAGGGAAATGGTATAGTGGTAAAAAACTAACAAGATGAACGCATTTAAATATCTTAAGTTTAATTATTGTGATCTCAAGTGCAATGTATCCTACGATCTGAGGTCCACATTGTCCACAAAGGGTGAGTATCCATTCTATAGTGATTAACCCCCAACTATCCTAAAGACCTGGCTAATGCAAATTATCTTACTTCTTAACTATAAACCCTTCTGGAAGAGTTTCCCAAATTTTATAAGTACCTATCATACTGTAGGCGGAGATATGAGCAATCCTTACACTAAGGACAGTTGTCAACCTATCCCTAGTACCTGGTTAACCCTTAATTCAACAGGTAAGTCTACTATAAGGTCTAACAAAATCTACACTAGCATCATACTACCAAAACTCAAGGATCATGCAACAGTAATAAGAATATCTATAAAAAACAATAATCAGACAGAGAGATCAAAAATATATAAACGAAAGAATAATTAGCCAATTAAGTGACAAGAACAATTATTAAGCATAATAAATATCAAACATCAACAAATTAAGTCGAGATCAAATAAATCATTGTAAAAAATAATTGAAATCAAACTATAATAGTTGAAGAATCATGTACAAATCATGCTAAAATAATGCTCCTGATCTTCTAGTTAGATCCTGTGGCAAACCCCGAAGGATTCGTCATATACCCTGTTGGGAATTATTAATTCCTGACATAGTACCGTTAGGTATATACTTAGTACCGATAATTATAGTT
>BQNB010128568.1:7523-19260 GCA_026074375.1 Tanacetum coccineum
CAACCTACATGCAAGTATATATAAAATCAAACAATGTAAAAAGAAAAAAATCAAGAGGCTTACAATGCTAAATCAAGAGAAGAAAATCAAACAATATCAAACCCTTTTGGTTTGGTATTCGGCCGAAACCCCAAGCACAAGAAAAGACCCAAAAACTTTGATTTGCTTCACCCAATCTTGAATTAGATCAAAACCCTCAAAAATCAAAATCAATAAAAATAAAAAACTTCTTGAAAATCATACATGGGGGTTTATTAGTGTTAGGGAATGGTTAGGGTTTAGTTATGATGAATATTAAGTGTAATGGAGATGATTTGGTGGATTTTTTATTGTGGTTTGGTGGAGGTTTTTCTGCTTGACGTCTAACAGAGAGGAAGAAGGAGATACGGTATTTGGTTTCTATTTGAGAGAGTTTCTAAGTTTCATAGGGATAATTGCCATATATATATATATACTCCCACCTTGTTTGTATCGACTAAATAAAAAAAATTAAGGATATGGGTTTTGTTCGGTTGAGATAACCAGCCCATTGTGGGCTTAGGTTATTATGCGTAATTTTTTTAAACTTGTACACTACACAAAAAGTTGGGCCTAATTATTTAATTAACTTGTTATCAGCTGTAAAAATACAATTTTGACGCGGTTTCGGCCAAACAAGTATAAAAGTCAAAAAATTATTAAAATAAATTAAATAAGCTCTCATGGCTAAAATATGGCAATCGTTGGTTTCTAGATCGATAACGGTTAAATTCTAAATATAAGATTCGTGAAAGTTTTAATATTTGACGATTTTAATAAAAGTCGCCTAAAATGTAAAAGTAAATTCTTCAAAATTTATAAAATAAATATAAGATTAGAAATAGTAGTGACCTTAAATACGGGGTTTTACGTCCTCCCCTCCTTACGGGAGCGCTGTCCTGGTGCTCGATTCTTCATACTCGTCGTTGGTTTACTTGCTAAAAGATGAGGATACGACCTTGATTTAGTTGTTTGACCTGATGGTCCATGATCTTTACAGGATCCTCGATTATTTGTAGCTTGATGACTAGGCGAAATGCATCTAGTAGAAAGACAAGGTTTAATGAGGTAAACGTCTCCTCGGGTTCAAGACGGGATAGGTGATATGGATTCTACTGAGTTCCCAAGGTAGTTTAAGTTGTATAGCTTGCTAACGTGTTCGAAGGGTTCAATAAAATAATTAAGTAGGATAGTAACCGAATATGGAATAAATAATAGTTAATGCATGAAATGTTCAATTTTTTGGGAATATGAATAAAAAGTTGATTTTGATAAAAAATTTGGTGACTACTCTCGGCATAGCATGGTTCTTCCTGAATTATACATAGGTGGTCAGGCTTTGTATAATTGAGGACTAACGATGCAGTGCTCGTTTTTGTTGAACTAGTGTTATGTATATAATGGTATTAAATGGTTTTATAATGTAATAAAATAGTTCATAAAGTGAATGCAAAATAGCTCATATGATGACAACATAATAGTTTATAAGATGATATTAAATGGTTTATAGTATAGTAGCAAAATGGTTTATCATATGATTCTGCAAATGTTTATAAGGTCTTAGCCAAACGATTTGTAAATTAACAAAACAATTCATAAAATGAAAGCGAAATAGTATATAAGGTGACAATAATTTAGTTTATAGAAAATCAGTAAAATAGTTTATGAGCTAACAGTAAAAAGGTTTATAAGATGACATCATGGTTGTTTATAAAGCGATAGATCTTAGCAAGTATAAAGAATATTCGAACAAACGTAGAAGTATTCAGAGAAAATGAACATAGAGAGTCATTTGTTCCAACAGATTGCGAATTGGGATGCTATAGAGAGTCATTTGTAGAATTTATCGTTGCAAATGAAAGAACGAATTGATCATATTAACAGTCGATAGAAGTAGGCATCAAAGGTATTAAAACATAGCAACACTCAAAATAAATTAGTGTAAGGAGTTATTCGATCGACAAAATAAACGTAGAGAGTCGTTTGATATCGGCTGAACTTAGGAGTTGACTTTTTGGTGGTATGATTCTTCAAATTCACACGAAGTAACGAGGAAAAGAATGAGGTGCTTATGAGCCAGAAAATAAGAAACACGGCGATGAAAAAACAACAAAGATAAATCCTTTCATTCATCTGATAACCTCACACAAAGGAGAAAAATATGATTAAAAAGAATCGATTGTAGTTTATTAACTATAGAAGAAGCACCCATAGAATCCACATGTGCGTCTTAGATTTATTTATTAAGATGCTCTCATTAATAGTATTACACTCGTAATTAATTTATGTCACTTTTCCGAAAAGTATCTCTTTTTATAAAATTACTATTTTAGGAAAGTTTCTATTTTTAGAAAATTACTATTTTTTGAACGTTCGGATACTCGAAGATGTTTGTATTGCCTAGTAAAATATTAAGTTTCCCGCTAATACCGACGCACCAATTATCTATATACTTACCCTTGTTTCCACGTTATGCTTACATATATAAAGTTTCCGAATTTAGACTTACTATTTTTAAACGTGACCGGTCGCACCCAATAATTTATTAATCATCTAATAATATTCGTTAATGTTTTTCAAGCTCAAACGGACACTAAAACGCTCAAAATCCCATTTTTTTTAACAAAAATCAGCAACTACTTTAATTTTTCCAAAATGACAAATCACTAACTTTTACCCCTATGTTTTCCTATCGTCTAGCATTTTTAGATCAAAACTCGCGACTTTTTGTTTAAAACGTCAAAATAAACAACTTTTATGTTTTAGCAAAAGGCCAGTTCAGACCAGAAAGGGCCCCAATCTCAAGTTAAAAACTGTATCAGCTCACTTTTCCATACAGTTGCTGAATTTTTTTAAACTAAAACGTAGACTTGCGTTTTGAGTAAAAACCCCACTTTTATGCAATTTTAGATCAAATTTCGTGACTTTTTATGCAAAACGATATTCCGTACAACTTTCATGTTTTAGCCGAGACCCAAAACGATACAGAAAAATGATGAAAACGCCCATTTACGATTCTGTCAACAAGCTATTATTTACCTTATGAGCTGAATTTTTGCGAAACCATTTCTAAACTTCTTTTGACCATAAAAACTTCATTTTTGGGAGTTATGGGACGATCCTTATATGGAAACGATCATAGAAACAAGCTCTACCATATTCTTTAGTCAAAATTTAATTTAAACATTTTCATGACACTCAAAAGGGGTTGTGTAATTTTCTGCATTAACCGACCCGTTTCAAAAAACATCCAAACGTTATTTTCTCAACACAACAACTTCACAAATCCACCTAGCTAGCCTATCACCCTCCACTAACACCTCAAACCAATAATCTCTCTATAATTATATACTAAACATAATCGCACATGGGTTCCAAAGTATGAAAATAAGATGCATGCAATATCATAAGAAAATAACTTCAAAGAGAGTTTAAGAATGCTCACAAACACTAGTAAATGCAAAGAAGATGATCAACATAAAACCCTTTCTTGCTCCCTTGTGCTTGCCGAAACCCAAACACACCTAAATAACCAAACCCTTGATTTTTTTAACAACCTCAAATCTTGTAAAAACACTAGTCTTCAACCCTTAAAGCTTATTCTTTACCCAAAAATCAAAGAAACTAAGAAAATTAATATTTTTAATAAACCTCTTGCATGTGGTTTTCTCTTGTAAGATTGATAAAGGTTAATATATGAGTAATGTCGATGATTGTAGGAGTATGTAGTAGTGATTAGGAGTAGAAAAAAAATTATGGTGGATTTTTATGTTTGTTGTGGTTCGACAGTAGCAAGAGAGGGAGGGAGATTTTTAGCTTCTTGCTTCACTGTGTTTTGAAGAGGCATGTATAGTGTGGGTTTTTATCTAAAAGCCCATGCAAACATAATCATGAGTGCCTGGGAAAAATATAAAAGTGGGTTGAGTGTTGAATGGGTTTAGATGGGGCGGCAAAGAGGAGGGGCTATGGGCCTAGTTTATTATTATTATTATTATTTTGGTTAAAAATTGTTGTATTATTTTTGTACAAGTAAAGGTTTTAAAAGGTATACAAAATGGTATATAATTTTTAACATGGATTTCGGCTAAGACGCGGGAACAAACGAGGATTATAAAATAAAATTTTTTGAGCCAACGAGGCATCATATAGAATTTTAACTTCTTAGGATGCTTAAACGGATAACGATCCTAAGCACGACTCGTGAATTATTAGAACGAGAATTTTTACCAAATCGACTAAAAATAATGAAAATAAATTCTATGAAAATCTGAAAATAGAATTAGGTGAGTTCAAACTCAGAGTCGAATAGCGGGATAACCAATGGAATTGACAAACTTTTTCGAACTTCGATATCATCCAAAAGGGAATTATCCAAAATCACGAGAAGTCTTAGAGACAATTGCATCACTAGCAATTACTTGCGAAATTATTAGGGATCATTGTATTACCCACAACATCTTGAAAATAAACGAGACCATTGTGTCATTCACAATGTCTTAGAAAAGCTTTAGTATTCATATAGACAACCTTCATATAAAAATATAGAGGCACTCTACAAAGTAGACGTAAGTGATCGAAAATAGTCGACACTTATATAAATTACATTTATATAAGTAGATAGTGGTACTCACGGAGATAATCGTAAGAGATCAAGAAGAAAGTAGCTCATATATGTAGGTATCCTTATATAATACCAGCATTGATGCTTGAGGGAGTAAATGAGAAATTAAGAAGTACGCGATAAGCTAAGTGGTCAAATGACCGATATAAGGTAAATAGGTAGATGGAATCCCGAAGATAAGCGTAAAAGATGGAAAATAAAATTAAGTATTATAAAGTCAGTATCCATATAATACTATTAGAGATGCTAAAGGAAGTATATAGGAGATCAGGAGGTCGAGGATTTGCCATGATAATTTGCAAATCACGCAAGGATAAATACATAAGGTCACTATATAGATAAAAATTTATGCAAAATACAAATGAATGCAAATGCATTAAAATCAATATGATGATTTAATAATGATTTATTCAAATATGTAAATAAAATGCAAAAGCTTTAATATAAAGCTTAACAATCAATATTTACCTCGGTATGTATCATATTATTTATCATATAAATACATAACAATAATGCACCCGAAGCGTGCATAATTACTAAAATAGGAATCAGAAGTATGACTTGAACGTGAAACACGAAGAGCCTTAGCGCGCGAAAAATAGGGAAAGAAAGTTATAGTTTAGGTTTTTTTCTGAAAAATGACCTAGTTCTCTATAACTTATGGCTCTTGATACCAATCTTTAACACCCCCAAATTTACACGCAGCGGAACCAACAATTTGGGTGTTAATTCATAGCACAATCACATAAGAATATAAAGAATGACTCAAAAGAGACATTTTAAAATATTAACATTATTCCATTCATAAAGATCAGAGCATACATTTTGTCCCACAAGATCGTTACCACAAAACATCACAACATAAGTTTTAAAAGACATTAACATAAAGTTTTTGAAGAACGAAACAAGACAAGTTTATGAAAACTTTTGCGCAATACTCCTCGTCCATGCCAAGTCATCATCCTTGATTACCTGAGATAAAACATGCTAAAAAGTCAACGAAAACGTTTAGTGAATTCATAGAGTTTATATGGATAAAGATTAGAACACAAGTTTAATAATAATCATCGTATAACTTGTCGTGCGCACAAGCTATTAGGAAATATTGGATTGAGCTCGTGACACCGATCCCATCAACTAATAAAGATCATTTAAGAAATATTCAATAATATTGCCCCCTTGTTAGGTATCTTTGCCTCATACCTACTAACATCTCGATACAATATGTCCGAACATTGGGTGTTCCCGCAATGGATGCATCCCCAAACACCGGACCGGGTTGTCAAGCCCATAGATCTATTAATTGTAACAGCGACTACCCATCATAGGTAGTTGACGATTTACGAAATTGGGGTCTTTTGGCAAATGCTACTCATGCAATCAAGATATATATTCGGGTCCAGCATACCGAAAATAATTTGTGTTCAATTTGATAAAATAGCATGCATCTCCCTCGCGGGGTTTAAGAAAGCATTTAAAATTTATAAAGGCGAGGCTATGAACTCACCGTGTATAGAAGTAGTGATTCTAGAAATCTTGACGAAGAAGACGAATGCCAACGATCAATTGCGACCTATAATAGTGGCGCGTAATTAAAATTCACACGTATAATAAGATGTAAGATAATACAAGTAAATAGATACATATTTATATATATCGGCATGTAGTTATATCCTATGTTTAAGAATCCATGATTGAAAATCGCTAAAAATGCTACACTTATATTTTCTGAAATTTTACTAGTTTTTACTAGACGTTAACCACACTTAAAGAGATACCAAATGGTTGCAACCGACGTTCCCCTTTCATATTTACCCACCTGTATATGTTAGTAAACCTCAGTAGCTTCCCCAAAAACCATAACCAATTCTAACCATTTTTCAAAAATACGCTAACGCAACAATCCAAAAACAGGGTCTGCTGGACTTTTCAAAAGTTGGACACCATCTGACCTATCTAAACCTCACAAAAAAATCTTGAAAAATTCCGGGAAGTCATACACATTATGAATATGCTATAGTTTAAATTTCATCAAAAAATATTAAGTTTTGATCTGCCGGCTCACTACATCTTTACAGCCCAAATTCTGGGCCAGAACGCAGTTTTGACAACTTGCTTTCCAATTCACTTTTGACTAACCTATAGGTACTGAAAATCGATGAGGCCTGAACCATTGGAAAGTAGGTTCGACGAATTTTGTTTTAGGCACCGGAACATCCAGAAAAGCTTTTAGAACGACCGAGATATGGTACTTGCAAAGTGACTAAAAATTCTGCATAAAAATGACAAGTGAAGAATTTGACGACTTGGATTTCCAAATTTCTAATGACCATATCTTATTCGTTTTTAAGAGTTATACCTTGATACTTATGTCGAAACGTTCATTAGAACGACGCCTATCATGTTAGACAACAAAATCTCAGTTTACAACATCACTAATTTGCCGAATTATACGCCCAACATTCTGACCGAATCGGTTAACTTTCAAACCCTTCAAAATCAACTCAAACATCGCCAAACTCCTACTACTAACTTATTTCTTCTACTAGATCATCAAAATTGCCAATAACACCAAAATCTTAACATGCATCCTAATCTATGGATTCTTTAACACAATCAACCTACATGCAAGTATATATAAAATCAAACAATGTAAAAAGAAAAAAATCAAGAGGCTTACAATGCTAAATCAAGAGAAGAAAATCAAACAATATCAAACCCTTTTGGTTTGGTATTCGGCCGAACCCTCAAGCACAAGAGAGGACCCAAAAATTTTGATTTGCTTCACCCAATCTTGAATACACACTCAATAATTAACCCTTGTTACACCAATACCCTTTAATTAGATCAAAACCCTCAAAAATCAAAATCAATAAAAATCAAGAACGTCTTGAAAATCATACATGGGGGTTTATTAGTGTTAGGGAATGGTTAGGGTTCAGTTGTGATGAATATTAAGTGTAATGGAGATGATTTGGTGGATTTTTTTATTGTGGTTTGGTGGAGGTTTTTCTGCTTGACGTCTAACAAAGAGGAAGAAGGAGATACGGTATTTGCTTTCTATTTGAGAGAGTTTCTAAGTTTCATAGGGATAATCACCACACACACACACACACACACACACACACACACACACACATATATATATATATATATATATATATATATATAAATTCCTACCTTGTTTGTATCGACTAATAAAAAAAATTAAGGATATGGGTTTTGTTCGGTTGAGATAACCAGCCCATTGTGGGCTTAGGTTATTATGTGTAATTTTTTTTAAACTTGTACACTACACAAAAACTTGGGCCTATTTATTTAATTAATTTGTTATCAGTTGTAAAAATACAATTTTGACGCGGTTTCGGCCAAACACATATAAAAGTCGAAAAATTATTAAAATAAATTAAATAAGCTCTCATGGCTAAAATATGGCATTCGTTGGTTTCTAGATCGATAACGGTTAAATTCCAAATATAAGATTCGTGAAAGTTTTAAAATTTGACGATTTTAATAAACATAGCCTAAAATGTAAAAGTAAAATCTTCAAAATTTATAAAATAAATATAAGATTAGAAATAGTAGTGACCTTAAATACGGGGTTTTACAACCAGACTGACTCGTATTTAGTTTGTTTAGTTTAGTTTAACTTAACCAGAAATACCAAGATAGGAATGCACGTTTTTCCTATTTTACACAGGACCTCGTGAAAGTAATATCGACGAAGATTGGTGGGGAATTTACAAATATGGAAATCTCGAAGTGTTGGAGTCTTGAAACTTCAAGACGGCTGTTCAACACACAATCTTGCTCAATAAACCTACATGGAGAATCTACCGAGCAAAATATCATGGGAGTTTCTCATTCTAATTCTTTTTAATTCCCGTATTTAATGTTTTATTTATACAACGAGGACGTTGTATAATTCAAGTGGGGGTGGAATTAGAATGTTTACTTGTCCTATTTTTCACACTAAAATACTTAAATTATGCTCAAATTTAAAAAAAATTCAGGCATACTATTGTGAAATTACTTGATACATAACCCGCACACAATAACCCTTATTAGATATTGTGAGGATTTAACCTTATCCGTTTCCAAATGTTTACCGAAATTCCACAAAATATGAGTGTGCCGGTGATGTAGTAGACTTTAGAACTTGACTTGGTATATCACTCGAGACCGCAATGATGAGTACTATGGATTTAGATGGAGTAACTTGTTTAAATTGGGAAAATTTTAGGATTACACCTAAAACGCCTTTACATGTTGCTTATTAACTAACTACATCAGTTAGTTAACCCCCCCTAGAACAACCCGTAGAGCCAATCCTTTAGGAAATACACCAATTGTTTGTTTCGTTACACCTTAGCCTACCCTGTTAGATTAAGTTTATTTTACAGTTGCTAGTTGCTTAAAGTATAAAGTTTGTATTTCCCGAGTCTTGTGTCAATTTTCTATCTTTGGTACGGTTGGAAGATTTTGCACATTGCAAATGGGAATGTATAATGTCGTCAAAACTCATGTATTTTTACTACCAACGTAATTATTGGTACGTCCGAAGAACAAAGAATTACCAAAGGAATTATCCAGAATTATTATGATCGTGAAGATGGTAAATTACACTAAGTTTCGTAGTATAGTGTTAGCAAAAAAATCGAAAAAATTAGAAAAATCGCAACAAAAAGAAGGAAAGTTTGGAGATAATCGCAAGAGCTTAGACCGAAGGAATCATATAAAGGATCGATTATTCGTTGATACGTGTTAAAAATCAACGATGTAGAGTATTGTATAAAGTGATAGATATCGCCACGTGTCTTGTAAAAGTTTGTAAAGTATGGGATGATTTGGAAGTTGATCGTTACAGGAACGCCAACTTAGGGTGTTGTTTTTTATCTATGATCAAGACGTTGTAAATAGTTGTGTCTTTATCATGGTAACGGTCGGAGAAAAAGTGTCTAGCAACTTATATCTTGGACATAGTCTATTTGTTTCATAATTTTTATTTAACAACAATTTACTTCCCTTTCCTAATCATTAACCTTGGGTTTTACGCGAATGAGGATGTGATCGAGCGTGCATGTCTATTTCGTTGTTACGGCCATGTATGCATGTCTCAGCTGCCTTGTTGGTTTATTACTATTGGTGAAAGTTAGAAGATCCATACCCTATATTACTCTACTAGTGCTACTCCTTAGGTTATTCGAGGTGGGAGTGAGCAGTTGCATGTGTCTATCCCATCGTTACGGGTGTGTATGTGTGGTCTTTGTCACCATCCTAGAATATTGGTATCGATAAAGATTAGTTAGAGTAATCAACCCTAAACCTTATCATAAAAACCCATATTTATCTTTATAAACTTGTTACTCCTTAGCTCTAGTGGTGGAGATGTGTATCCTTGCCAAGCCTATAATAGAATACTCATCATGACCGAGCAATTGAACAAATTAGTAACATGTTACCACATAGATTAGTCGAGTGATTTGAGTGTTTTCATCTTCCCATTTAGTGAGGTGTTTGGTTGTGTACTTGTAATAGATCAAATAAATGCTTAAACAGAAAATTCCATTGGGATACGTTTTTATAAACTTCCAAAGGCTACTTGAGGACAAGTAGAATTCAAGTGGGGGGATATTTGATGACATCAAATAACGTCTATTTTATAACATCATTTATCCCATGTAATTAACCTGTTATGTATAATTATTGCAAAGAATTGTTACTTAATCGTTTGTATTTGAGAATTGCAGTAATTATGGAGTACTTGGTGAAGATTAACCGAAAGGCACGCATTCTGGAGCTTAAACGAAGAAATATGAAGATTACTGATCTTGACATCCAATACGCCGTATCCATCAAGGAAGATGTGACGTATCCGTGTCTGCACTTCACCAAATACCATGAAGAACTCAAGAGCAATACGCCGTACCCGTATTCACCAATACGTCGTACCCGTATTCCCCAATACAACATACCAGGGAGATCAATACGCTGTGCGCAAGAAGTCCAATACACCGAACCGGAGGAGCCCAATACGCCGTATCCAGGAAGTCGGATACGCCGTATCCAAACCAGCTCAAGAAAATTCTGGAATATTTTATTTGTGGATCCCACGCCAAGCAACCCCGATACGCCATATTGAGTTCCAATACGCCGTATCGACCAATTTTCAGAGTCTATAAATACCAAACCCTAAATAAGACTTTAGGTATGCTTTTAACCACCAAGTTCGATTCTCAGAAGAAAAAAAGCCAAAAAGGTCCTGCAAAGTGATCCAATCATTAGGAAAACTCTTGTAATCATTTACACTCTATATACGCGTTCGGTTAGCGTAATGTTTCTTTACTATAATCGTTCGTCTATGAGTTTATGTAATGTTACAATGACTATCGGCTAATACCTTTAGGTATTAGCCATGATTATAAAGATTTAATGTTTGGTTTGTTTATCTTGATTGCTTAATTTATCGTTGATTGTTGATTATGTTCATCACATGATACTCGTTTATGTGCTTTAATATTCGTTCATTCCGTGTCTAAGGATATCACCCGTAGCTTAACTAGATATCGAATGGTTCTCATATAGTAATTTATATAGGAGGAATTAATGGGATCACAAATAAAGTCCTGCTAAATTCGTGTCTAAGGATATCGCCTATATCTTAACTAGATATCAGACAGTGCCTTTGGTTTAATGAATAAGTTAGACTAGCAAGTGACCTAGAATGATTCTAACAAATAACATTATAATTCCCTTGGCTTAGTTTGGATAGTGAACTACCACTTATGTAAAATACCGTAAGTAGTAAGTTAGTAAAGTCTCAATTTGCTAGAATCCAACAAGATCGCCATTATTGCCTTCTAAGATGAATTATAATGAACATAAGGATGCTTTATAAGGATGCTTTATGCAGATGCGTTTAATTGTGACAGAATTAGCGTGTCTAGGTTTTAGGAAGAAGTCCCGCCTAAATCTAGGAATGATATGACACTTCGAGATAAGTCAGTCATTGCACTAAATGAACAAACCTGCATTTTAATTAGATTAATCATGGTTAGTATGTTTTCCTTACATTAGGCTTGACCGCTTCTTTATCTT
>BQNB010128569.1:0-19260 GCA_026074375.1 Tanacetum coccineum
TACCGTTAGTGTTATAGTTAGTACTACCAGTACAAAGTGTTAGTACTGCCAGTTTATTAATAATGTTAGTTATAATAGTTAGTACTGTTAGTTATATAGTTAGTACTGCTAAAGTGATATGCATAAGATATATTAGGAATAGATATGCATTATCAATTTATGCGTTTTGTAAGCCCATTAGGGTTTCCTTGGTGTATAAATGGAACCCTACAGCATAGTTAGAATTATCAATTCATAGTTAGTTATTCTGTAACCTAGACAGAATACTTGCAATCAATATATCTAAAGTTTTTACTATTCTTTGTTCTTCTATGTATTACAAGTTAGATTCCGCATAACTTGTAGTATTCATAATCATAGTTTCTCATATAGTTAGTTTGGATTTATCCAAGTTAACAAAGCTTTAACAAGCTAAGAAGATCTGTTTATCTGGGACTTCACGATACACTTAAAAACATAAACACTTAGAAGTGAAGAGTTCTTGATTTGTACCTAAAACAAGAACAAGCACTTGGTTTTATCCCAAGGAGGTATTCTCGTAACCTGGCATATGGTCGAATAATCTTTTTTGGAAAGTGATTACATGACTTCAAGTGATTTCTAGGAACCTTCATTGGTAATTAGTTAGCTATTGTTTATCTTCACCCTGTTTTGGGCTATTAACCAACCAACAATCAAAGAAGATTATTTTGTGATAATCAATGGTTGTTGTTATGAAACACATGGATTCAAACTTTGCTAAGCTTGATAAGTTTGAAGGGGTAGACTTTAGGAGATGGCAAAAAAAGATGCACTTATTGCTTTCCAGCATGAATGTGATGTATGTGCTCACTACTCTTATTCCTGAAGATGGTGAGAATGCTACCATAGAACAAATAAGAAGGAGGAATAAGTGGGAGAATGAGTACTATATTTGTAAAGGTTTGATCCTTAATGGTATTTTTGATCCCTTATTTGATATTTATCAGAATGTTGAATCTTCCAAAGAACTATGAGATTCCTTGGAGGCCAAATATATGGCTGAGGATGCATCAAGTAAGAAGTTCCTTGTAAGCAATTTCACAAATTACAAAATTACTAATTCAAGACTAGTTATGGAACAATACAATGAACTTCTAAGTATACTTGGAAGATTTACACAACATAAAATGAACATGGATAAGGCTATTTAGGTCTCTTGTATCATTGATAACCTCCCTCATGCTAAGAAAGATTTCAAGCACACCTTAAAACATAAGAATGAGGAACTAACTCTTGTTGAGTTAGGCAATCATCTGAATATTAAGGAGTCCCTCAAGGTGTAGGATAGTGACAAGCCAAAGGGCAACAATGTTGCTGGTCCTTTAGTTGTTAATATGGTGGAGCATTACAACTCTATCAGGTACAATGACAACAAGGGTAAACGTAAGCATCAGGGCACCAAAGCTAATCCTAATAAGAAATCTAAAGTGAATTGTTGGAAGTGTGGGAAACCTAGACACTTAAAAAAGGATTGCAAAGGTGGAAAAGTTGGCAACAAAGCTAATGGTTCAAGCACAAATGGTTTAGTGAATGATACTTCTGACTCACTGAAAGGTCAGAATATGTTTAATAAATGTCTTCAGGTTTATTATGTTACATATGTATTCGAGGATTATTTTGTGCAGGATGATGATGTTTCATGGTGGGTTAACTCAGGAACAACAGTTCATGTGTTTAAAGATAGATGCTGGTTCAAGACTTATGAGTCACTGAATGATAGATTTATTTTTCACATGGGAAATAAGTCATCCCTGGTGCATAGACGTGGTTGTGTAGATCTTAGATTTAGTTTTGAAAATATTATTTCCGTGTTTGATGTTTTGCATGCTCTTAATATTAGGAAGAATTTGGTTTCAAGTAGTATTTTGAATAATTATGGTTATAAATAAGTGATTGAATCTAATAAATTTGTTTTATCCAAACATGGTATGTTTATTGGTTTTGGTTATTTGAGTAATCAAATATTTATACTTAATATTGTTAATGATAATATTGGTTCAGCCTTTATGTCAACCTCTAAACTGAATGATTCAATCTTATGGCATGCTAGACTGGGTATGTCTACTTTAAGAGGATGCAAGATATGTCTAAGTATAGGTTATTCCTAGCTTTTGACAAGGACACTGAAAAGTGTAAAACTTGCATGCTGATCAAAATTACTACGAAACCATTTCAAAATATAAAACGTAAAACTAAAGTTTTGGAGCTAATCCATAGTGACCTATGTGACTTGCATGCTACTCCCTCATTAGGGAATAAGAAATACTTTGTGACATTTATCGATGATGCTTCTAGGTTTTGCTATGTTTGTTTATTACATACTAAGGATGAAGCATTAGATAAACTCAAAGTATTCAAAACTGAAGTTGAATTACAATAAGGGTCCCTGATCTAAAGATTCAGGACTAATAGGGGAGGTGAGTACATGGATACTCTGTATTTTAAGCCTGTTGGTATAATCCATTAAATGAATGCTCCCTATACTCTATAACAAAATGGTATATTTGAAAGGAAAAATAGAGTAATGAAAGAAATGGTTAATTCCATGCTAGACTAAGTCAAGGGTTCTGGAGTGAAGCTATGTTAACAACTTGTTATTTATTAAAAACATGATTACCCCTTATGAACTCTAGACTAAAAGGAAATCAAACCTGAACTATGTCGGGGTTTAAGTTTGTAGGGCAGTTTTCAGACTCCTTGATCCAAAGCTAAAAACTTTAGGTGAAAGAGGCATTGAATGCATCTTTGTTGGATATGCTAAGCATTCTAAGGCCTTTAGTTTCTATGTCATTGAACCTAATGAATCAATTTCAATTAACTTAATAATTGAATTAAGGGATGTTATCTTTGATGAGAATAGATTATCATCAGTCCCTAGACCAAGTCAAAGGTCCCTGATAAATGGAACTAAATACATTGGTGGTTCAGCGGTCCTTGAAGAGGTCACTAAAGAGGTTGTGGCTCAACAACCTGAACCAGAGTTAGAAAAAGCAGAAGGAATAAGACTCTAAAGAACTTTGATTAAGAAATCGATTTTAAAAACAAACCAAACATTGAACTTTCCACTAATAGATGGCTAATACGCCAGGGATATTAAGCCCACAACACATGTAATTATACACGCGTAATCAAACAAACGAAAATCGAACGGATTAAGAAGTACAAAATAACACAGATAGTCTTCCTATGGATTCGTGATCAATGCTTGACCTTGGTGGCTGATCTTCTCTTCAAAATTTCGTCTTTAATGAGTATGGTATAAAGAATATGATATTGCACACTGTAAACTTATTTTTGAGTCTTCTATTTATTGTGTCTGAAAAAGACTCAATACGCCGTATCTGGCTAGGTCATACGGCGTATAAGGGTTGGATTCCTTGGAGTGCGCGCAACGTTCTCAATCAATCATGATGCATTCTCACTTTACTTTATTTTACGTACTTAAATAGTTATCTTCAAGGATACGTGCGTTATTTAAACAGAAGGGATACGAGTCCGTTAAATAGGATGGTCAAACGCGTTTTCTTGTGAAGTTCAGGTGCTAATACGCCGTATCTCTTTTGTTGGATACAGTGTTTGTAGTCAGAAATCAACATTCTACAAATGTCTTTGTTTTAGCTCCAAATTATGCGCCTTTGACCTAAATTTCAATTATATTTAATTGAAGGAACAAAGGATGAGGTCTCTAACTAATACTCCTAGTGCTTTAATGTTGAGGATGACCCCAAGACATTTGATGAAGCAATGAAGTCTCATGATGTTGCTTTTTAGAAAGAAGCAATTAATGATGAGATGGATTCCATCATGGGCAACAACACTTGAGTGTTGGCAGATCTACCTCCAGGTTGCATACCTCTTGATTGCAAATGGATCTTCCAAAGAAAACTGAAGGTAGATGAAACTATTGAAAATTTCAAGGCAAGACTGGTCATTCAGGGATTTAGACAAAAGTCGGGGATAAACTACTTTGATACTTATGCTCCAGTAGCACGTATCAGTACCATAAGACTACTGATTGCTTTGGCATCAATTCACAATCTAATTATTCATTAGATGGATGTGAAGACATCATTCTTAAATGGTGAACTGGATAAGGAGGTTTATATGAACTAACTTTAGGGCTTCATCATGCCTGGTAATGAAAATAAGGTGTATAAACTGATTAAGTTTTTATATGGACTAAAGCAGGCACCTAAGCAATGGCATCAAAAGTTTGATAAAGTAGTTTTGTCTAGTGGTTATTTACTTAACCAAGCTGATAAATATGTGTATAACAAATTAGATGAATCTGGTAAATGAGTCATCATTTGTCTATATGTTGATGACATGATGATCTTTGGCACTGACCAAGTTCAGGTTGACCTGATAAAGGAATTCTTGTCATCTAGGTTCTCTATGAAGGACATGGGGGAGGCTGATATTATCCTAGCATAAGGATTAAACATGAAAGTAATAGAATAGCAATTTCTCAGTCTCATTATATTTGGAAGGTACTGAAGATATTTAATTACTTTGACTGTGCTTTAGTGAGTACTCCTATGGATACAAGTGAGAAGCTGATGCCTAATAATGGTCAGGCTATATCTCAACTTGAGTATTCTAGGGTGATTGGCTGCCTGATGTATGTTATGACTTTTACAAGTCCTGATATTGCTTTTGCACTGGGTAAACTGAGTAGGTACATGATGTGTTTCAAAAGCTTTAAATTTATAAGACTAGAATTATCGATTATTAAATGGAAACACATAGGTAAAGTATAACCTACGTATGTAGTATAATATTTCAGGTAAGACCAGGTCATCCACATAGATTTTATTATGTTCGTATAATCGTAAGTTTTAAGACAAATCTTAATGACTTTTTCAGATGAGATATGATTGATGATGATTTCAAAAAAAAGAAGTATGCCTACTCGGATAGTTTCATATAATGCCTAAGCAATGGTAATGATTACGATCTTCGATTTTAGAACTTAACTTATAAAAGGGTTTTTTTGTCAAAAAACGTTTTCACAAATTAACTTGTTTTAACTTAAGACTTATATTAGTTAACTTAATCAAATGTGTCACGCAAATAATCAAGTTACTATTATATCAAATCTATTTTGTTTATCAATTAACGTAAGCGGATTGCTCCAACCAAACGATAAAGATCGTAGACAAATCTTTAAAACTATATAGCACACAACGGGTCTTTCGACCTATACCGTTATGTGTATACAATCAAAGTTGATGAACAAAGTTAACAAGATAAGACACGATAGGATTTCAACACAAGCTTAAGATTAACAAGATCGTAATAATACTTAATCGTTTGTATTTGAGAATTGCAGTAATTATGGAGTACTTGGTGAAGATTAGCTAAAAGGCACACATTCTGGAGCTTAAACGAAGAAATATGAAGAAACTGATTCTGACATCCTATATGCCGTATCCATCAAGGAAGATATGGCGTATATGTGCATGCACTTTACTAAAGACCACGAAGGAATGATGATCAATACACCGTATCCAAAGAAGATCTATACGTCGTATTCAAGTTATAGTAATAAAATATTCTGGAAGATATCGAACGTGGTTCCTACTCAAAGAAACCCCTGATACAGCGTATTGACTATTGACCTCAGTCAATACGCCGTATCGACCAAATTCCAGACCTTATAAATAGAAAACCTAAAAACGGGTTTTTAGTGTGCTTAATCATATTTTCGATACCTTAACCATAAAAGTTGATTTTCAGAAGAGAAGAAGAGCAGAAGAGGTCGAGCATAGCAATTAATTCCATAGGAAACAACTTGTAATCTCCTATACTCTTGTAATCGTTCAGTTTTTGGTATCATTCATTAACTCAATTAGTTTACCTTGGCTAAATTATTACTCTTGTATTGATTATGATGTTTGAAGGCTAATACCTTTGGGTATTAGCCATTATTATGAAGATTTGAATGTTTGGTTTTGTTTATCTTAATTGATTAATTTATCATTGATTGCTTGTTTATATTTATTAGTTTATACTTGTTTACATGCTTTTGTATGCGACCTATCATTCAACTGGATCTAGTGATACATACCAAGTAATCTAGATGCCGGGATGGCTCTCCATATAGTAATTTTTACATCTAGACCAATAGGATTACATATAATAACCTATCTTTGCCTTTAGATTGCGAGCTTAGTTGGACCAACAGATGACCCTTGGGATCAACGATTATGTTCTTAATTAATTGGTAAAGACTTGGTTAGTGGACTACTAGTGTATGAATTTCCTTTAAGCAGTAAGTGGGTAAAGTCTGTATGAGCTAGGGTTTAACAAGATCACCATTGCTTTAATCCCTAAGATAGATTATAATAAGCAAATAAGGATGCTTTATGCGGATACATTTATATGTGATAGAATTCTTCATATCTAGGTCTTAGGAAGAAGTAACGCCTAAGTCTTAAGAATGATATGCCACCTCAAGATAAGTAATCATTGCACAAAATAAATAAACCAACATTCTAATTGGATTATTCATGGCTAATACAGTTTTCTTATATTTGGCTAGACCGCTTTTATATCTTCTATTAATTTACTTACGTGTGTTATTGTGACTTAAATTGATTTAAGTCACCACAAAACCCGTGCCAGTCTCTCGGGCTGAAAAACCCCCTTATCCTTTAGATTTAGGATTAACATAGGTTTAGCATAGGTTTAACATAGAATATAATTAACTTAGTCTAGATAACCAAAATATTAACAAATTAAAAGATTGTTTCTCGCTCTTAGTGATCGACACCCTACTTACCGCGAAACTCCCATCTGACCGGGTACACTGTCCGTTAAAGTGTTGTTTTTGGTAAAGTCGGCAAAATATAAATTTAAAACTTGAAACTTAAATTACAACCACACAATGACACATTAAGTTTTTGGCATCGTTGCCGAGGAGTGAAAACTTTCATTTTGATTTTGATTTGATATTTTGGTTCTCAACATAAATAATCTAACCCTTAGGGTTAGTATAATTTAGATTAGTGTATAATTCTTTATATTTGCTTGTATATTTGTTTGTTTAATTGTTTATTAGTTTAGTTTTTGTGTATTTAATTGTTTTCTAATACACTGTTCTGGTCGATAACCTGATACGGCGTATCTACTTCCGTTGGATACGGTGTATCCAACTTTATTTTCCAATACAACGTATCCATTCTGTTTAGCAATACAACGTATTCAATTATTCGCATACGACGTATTGGTTAACAATTTTAAATATCTTTGCAAGTCTATTTCTTTAGGATAACTTTATTTAGAATCATGTCTTACTTTTCAGGAGCAGCATCCGGACTTCGTCCATATCATTTTACCTACCCAGAAAGAAGGTTAGCAATGGAAGAAATGTTATATAAATTTGTTGACGAATGAAAACGAGAACATGAAGAGATAAGGGCATTCATCTGTGAATTCTGAACAACCAACGAGATCTTATTCAAAGAAAGGAACAATTCATTAAGTGAGCTCAGGTTCGAGGTACAAGAGTTGTTAAAGGTGATCAATAATACTCCAATGACAAATTACGAAATCAAAGGAGTAACAACTAGAGGTGGAAAGACGATGAATCATGATGTTCAAACTTACATCACCAACGTGCATGCCAAAGAACCTCTAGTGGTAAATCACGACAAACCAGTTGAATCAAATGAAGTCCTCGACAAAGATCAACCTCAGACATCTAATGAACCTATTATTCAACCATCCAGTAAGGTACAAACACCATCGATCCCTTTTCCCTGAAGGTTGAGAAAAGAAAAAGAAGAAGCTCAGCAAAGAAAGTTCTTAGAAAACCTGAAGCAACTCCACAGCAATTTGCCTTTCATTGTAGCCCTAACTCAAATGCCGAAATACGCCATATTTCTAAAAGGTTTGCTGACAAACAAGGCCAGACTCGAAGAAGCTTGTACAATCACTATGAATGAAAGATGCTCGGCCGTATTATTTAACAAGATTCCATCAAAAGAGAAATACTCATGAAGTTTTACTATTCCTTGTAACATTGGCCAATTGCATATTAATAATGCGTTAGCAGACCTATGGGCTAGTATACGCTTGATGCCGTATACGATGTATGAAAAATTAGGTTTAGGAGAACCAAAGGCTACTATAATGAGCTTAGAACATGCGGATAGGTCGATCCAATACCCATGAGGAATAATTGAAAATGTGCTCATAAAAGTTGATAAATTGGTCCTTCCCATAGATATCATTATCTTAGATATGCTCGAAGACTCTAGGGTTCCTATAATTTTAGGAAGACCATTTTTGGCAACCCCTCAAGCTATGATAGACGCGTTTAATAAAAAAATAATGCTAAGGGTAGGAAATGTTGAAGTAATCTTTGACGTAGATCAATCAATTAAGAGACCGCCCGCTAAAGATGATGAATGCTATGGGATTGATGACTTAGACGACACAATCAACGCAGAAGCTCAAGAATTACTGGAAAATGATAAGTCTGATTCGTTTTTACTAAAGGGGCTGGAGAAATCAATTAATAAATCAGACCTAGAAAGCTGTGAATGTTTTAAAAGTAAGGCTGACGATGATTCTGATCCAAGGAAACCAATACGGCATATCGATTATGTTAATATGCTGTATTCAGTTTCACAAAAAACAGAAAGACCTGATAAAGTTGAAAGTGAACACCTTTAGTTGTCTAGTGCTAACTAGATTGATGAGAAGAAACCTGAGCTAAAAGATTTGCCTCACCACTTAGAATACGCATACCTGCACGGTGACAAATCCTTTCCTATAATTATCTCATCTAAATTGTCTGAAAAGGAGAAAATGTTACTTTTGCAAGTATTAGAGAAGCGTAAGGGAGCAATTGCTTAGAAAATGTCGGACATCAAGGGAATCAGTCCGTCATACTACACACACAAGATTCTAATGGAGGATGACTTCAAACCGGTCATTCAACCCAAAGGCGTTAAAATCCCAAAGTCTAAGATGTGGTGAAAAATGAGATCGTTAAGCTACTTGATTCCAGGCTGATTTATCCAATCTCAGATAGTTCGTGGGTCAGCCCTATTCACGTTGTGCCAAAGAAAGGAGGAATGACTATAGTTTTGAATGACAATATTGAATTAATTCCTTCTCGCACAGTAACAGGATGGCGAGTGTACATCGATTATCGTAAACTTAATGATGCGACTCGAAAGGATTATTTCCCTCTTTCCTTTATTGATCAATTGTTAGAACGTTTATGTGGGAATGAATATTACTGTTTTCTTTATGGATTTTCAAGATTCTTCTAGATTCCGATCGCACCCGAAGGTCAAGAAAAGACAACATTCACTTGTCCTTATGGGACTTTTGCTTACCGACGAATGCCGTTTGGATTATGCAACGGGCCTACTACTTTTCAAAGATGCATGACGATTATTTTCCACGACATGGTGGAAGACTTTATGGAAGTATTCATGGACGACTTCTCGGTATTCGGTAACTCTTTTAATTGTTGTCTTGCTAATTTAGATAGAATGCTTGCTAGATGTGAAGAAACCAACCTTGTGCTAAATTAGGAAAAATGTCATTTTATGGTAAAAGAAGGGATTGTTTTAGGACACAAAATTCCAGGGGCATGTATTAAGGTCGATAGGGCTAAAATCGATGTGATTACTAAGTTTCCATACCCTACAAATGTCAAAGAAGTTAGAAATTTCCTAGGGCATGCCGGATTTTACCGTAGGTTCATAAAAAACTTTTCAATGATCTCTGAACCAATGACCCAACTTTTAATGAAAGATGCAAAGTTCAATTTTTTTGATGGTTGTAAAAAGGTATTTGATATTTTGAAAGAAAAGTTGACCACAACACCTATCATAATATCTCCTGATTGGAATGCGCCTTTTGAATTAATGTGTGACGCTAGTGATTTCGCTGTTGGAGCTGTTTTAGGACAAAGAATAGATAGAAAATTCAAACCAATCTATTATGCTAGCAAAACTCTAAATAATGCCCAAGAACATTATACCACCACTGAAAAAGAACTTCTTATAGTTGTTTTCTCTTTTGATAAGTTTTGTCCCTATCTTATCTTATCAAAAGCTATTGTCTACACTGATCATTCTGCTTTGAAGTCTTTGTTCAGTAAACAAGACGCTAAACCAAGGCTTATAAGGTGGGTGCTGCTTCTTCAAGGGTTCAACATCGAGATTAAGGATAAAAAAGGGGCGAAAAACTTGGCTGCGGATCACTTGTCAAGACTTGAGAACCCAGATTTAGGAACATTCATGGAAGAAGAAATCATGGATGAATTCCCCGACGAACATCTTATGATATTGAAAGCCGAGCTAAATGACGACAAACCATGGTATGCTGATTATGTTAATTATATTGTTGGAAAGATTGTGCCTCCGAAATGGACACCAGAAAAAAGAAGAAGGTTTTTCTCTCAAGTAAATAACTATTTTTGGGATGAACCATACGCGTTCAGGCTATGCCCGGACAATGTAATGAGGCAATGTGTTGCTGGAAGTGAAATCTTTGAAATCTTGGCACACTGCCATTCTGGACCAACTGGGGGACATCATAGTGCATCGATTACTGGAAGAAAAGTCTATGAATCTGAATTCTTTTGGCCTACTATCTTTAAGGATGCTAAAGATTACGTGATGAGATGTGATGCATGTCAGAGGTCAAGAAACATATCATCAAGGAGTGAAATACCTCAAAACAACATTCATGTATGTGATGTATTTGATATATGGGGACTAGACTTTATGGGTCCCTTTCCCAACTCAAGGGGAAATAAATATATATATTAGTAGCACTAGATTATGTATCGAAATGGGTCGAAGCTCAATCACTTTCTACGAACGATGCTTGCATTGTGATTAAGTTTTTAAGAAGGTTGTTTGCAAGATTTGGAGTTCCTAAGGCTTTAATTAGTGATCAGGGGACACATTTTTGTAACTCTCGATTAGAAAAAGCCTTGCAAAAATACGGAGTAACTCATAAATTATTTACTGCATATCACCCTCAAACCAACGGACAAACTGAAGTGATCAATAGAGATATCAAACATATTTTGGAAAGATCAAGTAATCCGGTTGGATATAACCCTAAGAATTGGTCTGAAAAAGCTTGACGATGCATTATGGGCATTCAGAACCGCCTACAAAACACCTACTGGATGTACCCCCTTTAGGTTGGTTTATAGGAAAGCTTGTCACCTACCTGTAGAGATCGAACATAGAGCATATTGGTAACAAAAACAAATAGGGTAATATGGAAATCTCACAGCTGCAGACAAAAAACCGTTACAAGGAACTTAATGAACCAATATGGATTAAGAAAGATGGAACATACGAAACACCCGCATCTACAATGAGAAGAACTAAGAAAAGGCTTGAATCCCTAGGCCCTTTATGGGATAAAAAAACTTTATGGTAGAGACAGGATCTTAGCTATTAACACTAGATGAAAAGAGGGGGGGGGGAGGGATGAGACGAGGAGTGGGAGGGGATGTGGGGAGGGTGGGGGGGGGAGGGGTAAGAGAAGGGGGGGGGGGGTGGGGGGGGTAAAGGGGGGGGGGGTGGGGGAGAAGGGGGGGGGGGGGGGAGGGGGGGAGGTGGGTGGGGGGGGGGGAGGGGGGGGGATGCGGCATCTGGGTAAGCTTAAATCAAAGTGGTACGGGCCATATGTGGTAAAAACTGTATATCCATATGGGACTGTGGAAATCACCGATAAAAACAGAATAAGTTTTAAAGTCAATGGCCAAAGGTTAAAGAAATACTATGATGGAAATATCGATATGGATGAAAGAGAGGTCGTTAAATTAATCGAATAAAAGATACGAACGTAGAAGCTTAAGAAAAAGTCTAAACTTAAAGCTGAAGAAAAACTCTAACTTAAATACTAGCTGAAAGAAAAGTGCTTCCGAGATACAACCCAGATTGTTATTTATTTTTATCGATTCTGTCTTCCCAGACATCAATACGGTGTATCCGCTCCATACCATACGGCGTATTGAATGTCTGGACGTTATCAGTCCTTTACTTTTATGCACTTTAAAACTTTATCGTCAATTCTGTCTATATGACGTATTCATGTATATGATACGGCGTATTCGGCAGACAGACCCGTATTTAGATACTTTTTATAGGTTTCTCTATACGGCGTATTCCAGTTTATAGATACGGCGTATTGGTCTCCTGTACAGTTTGTTTAGTTTATTTATAATTAACTGTAGGTACCGAGATAGGATTTTGCATGTTTTTCCTATATTTTGGACATGACCTCACTACAAAGAAATTGATGAAGTTGGTGAAGTAACGATCATCTGGAATTCTGTGTGTGTTGTAGTTATGTTGGAATCCAGATGCATTTACAACACACATTCTTGCTCATAAACTTAACTTTGAGAATCTACCGAGCAAAATATCAGGGGTGTTTCTCATTCTAATTCTTTTAATTCCCATTTTTAATGTTTTATTTATACAACGAGGAAGTTGTATAATTCAAGTGGGAGGATGGGAATTAGAATGCATACTTGTCCTATTTTTCACACTAAAATGCTTAAATTATGTTCAAATTTAAAATAATTTTCAAGCATACTTTTGTGAAATTACTTGCTACATAACCCGCACACAATAACCCTTATTACATATTGTGAGGATTTAACCTTGTCCATTTCCAAATGTTTACCCAAATTCCACAAAATATGAGTGTGTCAGTGATGGTGTAGACTTTAGAACTTGGCTTGGTATATCTATTCAAACCACAATAATGAGTACTATGGATTTAAATAGAGTAACTTGTTTAAATTGTGAAATTTCTATGATTGTACCCAAAAAACCTATACATGTTATTTTATTAACTAACTACATTGGTTAGTTAAATCTCATATAAACCCTTTGTTTACTCTCATTTTACGGGGGAGACTATAACACCCCGTGTTTTAGGACAATGTACGACGTTAATAAAGTCACCATTTATTTTTAGTATTGTACGCGTTCGTTTTTAATGGAAATCGTTACGTTAAATCGCGTAAGCTAAAAATGATCAGTTAACGTAAACGGGCATCAAGCAATTTATTGTTTACATCAAACAAGGGTTAAGCAATTATTTAAAGAATAATTACTAACGTTTCACAAGTTATTTTATCGGATACGTGAAAGCGTTTACGTTTCGCGATAAATGACAATTAGGTTTTCCCGGAACCCTAAAAATTAACGTACGCTTCAACAAATACCTACGTTTATATACAATGATCAAAGTTTATAAAACTTTATGCATATGTATATATATATACACGTCTCATATGTTTATACAAAATAACAAATACTTTACAAAATACCAAGACATTACAAGTATACTTTATATAAAAACTACACTTTACATTTTTATATAAACTTTACTTATACTTTCTTTTATAAAAATACACAAGTAACATATGCATTATATAAAAGAAATAAAGGAAAAACACCTCCCTTGAAATCATGGGATGATTCCCATTAGGAGGAACCAAGAGACCAAGGCATTTAAGCCCTTGTTTCCCTCTTGGTGTCCCCTTGAATCCCACGGCTAAAGTACCCCCCCTTGGACTTTCTAGTCAAACATTGCAACTAGAAATATCTTATAACTCTTCCTATATATATCATGCATGCATAAGGGAATTCACTTACAACTTTATACTTACAAAATCCATTTTCCTTTCTCTCTTTCTCTCCTAAAGGCCACGGCCAAAATAACAACCATAAGCAATCCATACAAAATTTTTATACAATCCATACAACCCTTTACACATCAATCCTAAGGCACACTAAATCATTTACAAGCCTTGGATCACCATTTGCAAGGATTAAAGAAGAAAAGGGAAGATTAGGGTTTCAAACCTAATCTTGGGTTTATAAGCTTGAAAGCTTGGGTTTTAAGTCTAAACACGGGTTTAGCATTCATTTCACATCTCATACATCATCCCTAAGGTCTTCCTAATTCCTTCATACTTTTATTTATTATGATTTTATGTGTTATATGTTAATTATGGCTAAATCACCACTAAGGACTTTTTAATATGTAAAATGAGTTATTACTTATGTTTATGATTTTATGCACTTTTTATCATGTCATATTGTCATATATATCATGGAAAAATGAATATAAAAGTATGTTAACCTATGGATTAAGTATAAACATGTTTAGGTTAAATTAGGGTTTATAAAGTTTATTTAGTATGTTACAAGTAAATGTGTAGAAATAACTTGTTAATCTTGGACAAATGGAATATATGTAGACTAATGGACATTAATATAAGTATCACATATGTCAAATATAGTTATAAGGGATTTTATAATAAACTACTAGTTTAAAAGTATAATAAAACAAGTTTTTTATAAATGAATACACTTGGATAATAAAAGGGTGTGTTAAATTCGAACTCATACAGTAGGTAATGACTTTTTATAAAAATAATACGCCTCATGACGATTCCAAAATGATAAGAAACTCGAAAAACCGATTTATAACGAAAAAGATACGTTAATTACAAGTTTACGACTATAAATACTTTTATAAAACTATTTTTATAAAATTTACTATTCATTACAGAAACTTGTATTTTTAAAACATCTAATATATGATATAACTCTTAATTACGAGATCGTACTCGAAAGAATCGATGAAAACGGAACTATAACGAATAAACTACGACGTTTACGATAATTAAAGTTTATAAAAGTAATTTTATAAACTATGAACAGTAAAAAGCACTATTCATCAGTGGACTTATCTTTATAAAATATAATATATCTTTCTATAACAAAGACGTACTCGAAGGAATCACTAAAATCGGGATTAAAACGGATAAGTTATTACGATTACAAGTTTACGCTAATTAAAACCTAAAACGACTAAACTAGCTGTTGTGAACAGTAAAAACACTATTCATCGCAGAATCTTAAAAACTTGAAAATGTAATATATTGATCACTCGTCTTACTACGAAGACGTGGACGTAAGAAACGCGAGCAACGGACTTAAAACGACCAAATTAGGTCATTTTTACAAAAAGTATATTTATAAACGTTTTCACTTTATGAATATTATTTTACTAAAACGATTAGTCGGTGATTATGCTATATAGAATAATTGAGTGGTTATCAAAAGTGCTATAATACTAAAGGAGTTATCATAAAGATGCCTCTTCGGATGCGGTATCGATGAGATTGTTGGATTTACGATTTAAAAAGTGTCTAACACCTCGTAACTCAGTCATGACCTCTTTAATTATGATAGCCGAACGAAAAGTAACGATGTAACAACTATAGATTATAATAATGTTATTAATTAAAAGTACTCGGTGACTATACGACAACTATATTGACTTAGTTTGCATTCGGAATTAATCGTGAAGCATTTCCCACAATTGATATAAATTATCAAACCACTCACGTTGAGGTGAGTTTCAATAGACCTAACACTTCTTAACATTTCACTGATTTACTACTATTTGGGGTGGAAACCATGCTTTGATTTTTTTACAAATTGGAACGCAAGTGGAAATTTTACATTGATTACATGTTTGCCTAATAGCGATAACCCAAGTTAAGCCCATTATCAGAACTGTCAATTGCATAGAAGTATTTGGAAATTACAATTATGTAAGAGCGAATGTTTTATTTAATAGATCTATTTGGGAAACGACCCTCCCCGTGTCGGGTGACTAGCTTCACCCACCGGGAACGCACTTATAGCATGTTCGAATCAAATGTTTCGGGTTAAGAACATAATTTCGGGCTGAGTAGCAATATTTGCGAACAAGACTGTCGAGCTACAGTGTCATGACTTAAGTGTAAATGTATCTGGTTTTGTATTGTTTGCATATGTTGCACATCACGAGAAAGTCTTGCTGTCCCAACATAATTATTAAACACAGTAAACTTGAATACACCAAATATTTTTGTTGAAGCTTTAAGCAATGTTTACAGGCGTTCAAATAGGTCACGAGTGCCAAGGATGCTTTGGGTTACGTTTGATTGCACGCTTAAGAAGACTCTTATATCATAATATTGGGAAATCATGTCATCTTTTGTAATATTAAACAAGGAACAAGTGAAGCTATAAGCTTTTGTAATATGTCTTTTAACTAAATCCAATGTATCAATTTAAACCACTTTTTGTGTTGTTCTTATATATATCTTGTGCTGTTGATCTTGAAGTAACACGCCCCAGATCCTTATTCCGTTGCGACCCAATTTGGGGGTGTTACAGTATCTTTGATGGATGATGGGTAGATGGTGATGCAGCTCTTAACCGAATCCCGGTTGCTCTTTAGCCCAATGATGCCTCAGCATATGTAGGGCTAGTAGTAGGTGGTGATGGTAGAGGTAATAGTGGTGAGTGAATCTTGAGAAGTGGAGATGATAGTGGACTAAGTGGAGATGGTGGTGGTGATGGTGGAGTAGGTGCAGCAGCATACTTAGCAATGCGTGCCTCCATGGATGCTACCATAGGTGATGGGAGTTTGACATATATCTCAGCCCTGCGATGTCTAGGTGATGGTGGTGTGGGTGCAGACTCATCAGTCTCAAATGCCTCTATATCCTCAGCTAAGGGAACAGGGTCAACAGCAGGTACAACAGAAGAGTCGGTCAGAGCTAGATGCTCCTCCTCCTCCTTGTCATCATCCTTAGAAGCCTCCTGCTCCTTATCATCATCATTGTCATCGGATGACTCATCATCATCATCGTCTCCTCCATCAAGGAAGATACGGCGTATTTATGCCTGCTGGTGTAAAGTTTTACATACATATAAAATATACTATAAAATAATATTCCACAAGAGCAATTAAGAAAATTCACTCTTAAAAATATATAATATAATATATAATACGTATATTAAACTGGGCAAATATGATCACCCGGGTCGTTTCCCCAACGACTAGTAAAATTGAAACCTCGTTTAAGTTTGGATTCTAATTTGAATGAGCAAATGGATGATTTGATTATCTAAATCAACAATTAAAATGGAAAATTAAAAACAATTAAACAATTAAACTAATACGGGAAACAATTAAAACGTGATAATTAAGCAAGTAAACTAAATTTAACCCTAAGAGTGCAAACTAATTTTCTACACCTAAATTAGGATAAAAGAAAATTTTAAGAAAAATAAAAATATTTTTTAGATTATTTTTGAATTTTTTATTAATTAAAAACTATTTAATTCTAATTAAATCCTAAAAATAAAAAAAATAGAAAATAATTGAAATTATATTTTTCCTAAGTAAAATAAGTAAAAAGAAAATTTTAGAAAAAGAAATTACTATTTTTGGCTTTTTAGATTAAAAGATATGATTTTTCTAAAATTTAAACTAATTAAAAACTTAAAAATAATAAAAATATTAATCCTAAAATTTTTATAAAAATTACACTATAAAAAGAAAAAAATGCAAAAATCTATAAAAATTAAAAATAAAATTTAAGCTGGAAAAATCTAAAAAATTCAGGATAAATCTTAAACACTAGCAGGAACACAAGAAAAATAAGAAAAACCAATTTGCTAAACGAATAAGCCCTCAAATGAGCTTATTTAGCTACGGCTTTTTATAGAAAAGGGAAATGAAAATGTGTATAAGAATTAAATTGTGTATGATATGGATGGATGAGCTAATGTAGCAAACTGGTTAAGGCGTGTGTGTTGTGTGTGGGAGGTCGTGGGTTCGAGTGTGGGCAACCCCTTTTTGCACCTTTTATTTTTATTTTTGACTTTTATGAAAAACTAAATACTAGGATTTATAGAGGACACAAAAATAAGCTGTTTTAATAAAAGTGACTTAAGCTAAAACTAACTAATAAGCTCTAAAACAGCTTATCAAAGCTGCTGTCACAGAAAGTAGGGGTTTTGCTCTTAGTTTTACTTATAAGCTTGTAAAAAGCTCAAAATAAGTTCAAACTGAAAAAAGAAAAGTGTTCTAGAAAGCTTATAAGTTGCTTAATCTAAGAATGAAAAGAATCCTAAGCTAGAAATACTTAAAGTTAGCTAAAATTGAAGGTGAAAATGCTAAACTTAAGAAATTTAGGCAAAAAGCACAAAATCCATATAAGCTCAAAAGTTCATTAAGCTATTTCTGATTAAGAGCTTTTGCAAACTAGAAAAACAACTAATTGACTATATAACTAAATCATAAAATCAACTTCTTAAGACTAGAAATCAAAATTTTAAGCACTAATCCTAATCCTACTGTTTTTGGCTTTTTAAGTTTTTGAGTGACTTTTGACAGCAAAATTAAGCTAGGAAAATAAGCTAGAAAATAAAATTAAAGACTTAATCTATATTAAGCTATAACTAATCTAAATCCTACTTGAACCTTAGAGCCTAAAACCTATGAGTACCTAGTTAAAATCTAAGCTAAAAGTGACAGCAGTACTAACTATTTGTTAGTACTGATGCACTTTGCACAAGTGCAAACCAAGTAGTGCAGGTTACCTAAGGGTAAACCTGCACTTAGACACACTCAAATAGAGTGTACTAATAAAATGCAAGCAAGATCTAAGCCTTTGAGGGCTTAGATCAAATTTTCACAAGCTTAAAGTACAAGAAAAAATTGAACTTTATTCAAGCACAATCAAAAGCTCAAAGAGCTTGGGTCTAAATTAGGCAATTAAATCTTAAGCTAAAAATTCCCCTGGTGCAGGAATACAAAATAAGCCATAACTTTTTATTATTCTGAAAAACTAACTCTAAAATCTCTATTCCTACTGATTATTATTGAAATCCAAGCTAACTTGAATGAAAGGCACAAAACCTTTTGACTTTATGAGGTCAAACTTGCTTATGCCAAACACCCCTTTACCACTTTGACAGAAATGACTTTTAAACTTAAATTGCAAATCTAATTAACAAGCACTAACTACCAGATGATTTTAAGCTTATAACAACCCTAACTAACATGAATTAACAACTGATTAAACATTAATCTAAGATTCAAGCTAATTTTCTACTATTTTTGGTTTTTTTAGGTTTTTAAGACACTTATATTAAAGACTATGATCTAAACTAAAAAAAGTCAAAAAACAGATAAACAACTATGACTGTTAAGCTAGTTGAAACTCAATTAAGCCCTAATAAGCAAATTAAATAAGCAAATAAGCAGATCTAAGTTTAGAAAGTTATAAAACTAAAATTCAAAGCAAGAAATTAAAGGAAAACTTACAATGCCTCTAGCTAAACAAGAGGAACCCAATATGGCAGCTACAAGCTCCCT